>SJYQ01008435.1:12493-32808 GCA_006410935.1 Redunca redunca
AGTAGTTATGATGCTGTACTTGCAATGCAGGGGCTGCTGCGGCTGCTGCTGCTAAGTCACTTCAGTCGTGTCCGACTCTGTGCGACCCCATAGACAGCAGCCCATCAGGCTCCACTGTCCCTGGGATTCTCCAGGCAAGAACACTGGAGTGGGTTGCCATTTCCTTGCAGGGGACATGGGTTCAAATCCTGGTAGGGTAACTACCACATGCCACAAGGCCAAAAAATTTTGTGAGATACAGTTAAAGCAGCATCTTTCAAATGAAAAGGAAGAAAATCTGAAAATTAATGAACTAAGCATTTCCTCCAAGAAGTTAGGAAAAAGATAACAATGTTGACTCAAAAATATTTAGAAACTAAGATTAAAAATTAAATATTGCAGTGATATTAAAACATGTGAAGTGCCTAGGGACAACTTTAATATAAAATGTGGAAGACTTCCACAGATAAAATGATAGAACTTTATTGGAAGGCATGAAACAAGTCTGAAACAAATACAGATACCATATTCATGGACTGACAGATTAAATATTATAAATATGTCAATACTCTCTAATATTGATAATCCAATATTTTTATAGTGAACATTTTAACAAGTTTTATTTTGTGGAATTTGTCAATAATAACTTTAAAATTTATGTAGAAAGCAAAAGCCCAAGAATAATCAAGATATTTCTAAATAGGATAGGGAAAGGATTTGCTCTGCCAAATATCATTATAAAGCTATAATAAGATGGTGAAGTTTTAGCAGAAGGATAGATAAATAATATCAGTTGAACAGAGTAGAGAACCTAGGATATCTCCATTCTGTCATCTTCTCTGAATGATCCCTTCACGTTCAGGCTTTAACTGTACCCTGGTTATTCACTAAAAACACAGCTTATCCTGAAGTCTTCTCCAGTGAAGACTTTGTTCTCTCATACACCACGTACCTTAGGGCTGGACAAGAGATAGGTATTCTTCACTCTTATGCTGCTTTTAAGCCAAATTATATCTACCTTTTTGAGGTTCATGCCATTCTTTCGTGTCATCTTCTATGCTTCTTTGTGCTATCATCTACTGTCCTTCTAGTTATTCAGTTATATCAAGGACTTGGCCATCTGGCTCATGGTCTTACTCTCTGCCCCATCCTACCATCTTCCAGATGATGTCAACCTCCACATTGACCACCAAGCAATTTGGCCTTCTCATCTCTAGTGAACACCTCCAGCCCATACTAGCCACATTCTCCCACAGACCCAGTCTAGGTTTATTCTTCACCTGAAACTACTTACTCTATTTCTGACAGCATAAATTAAAATATCCCAGATCACAACCTTCTAGTTATTCTCCTAGCTCTCTCATTCTATTTCCTCTACACTTTTGATCTTTGATCTTATTGAGAGATTTGCCTCTTCATCTCTATCTCCTGACCATCTGTTCTCTCCTTTTTTTCTCATTTCATTGATTTGGCTTGGTGAAATTCTCCTCTCTCCTTTCTTTTCCTGTTTATGCAAAGACTTACTAAGTTGTAAATACATCAACCACCACTTATCCCTATATATGAACAACATCTCCTGCATGCCCACCTCTAGTCATGGCTCATAGGCAATCAACTGTTGATTCTGAATTCTATGTATGTCTTAATGTGCCTTCTACTACTTCCTTCAGCAATCCTTACACAGGTTTTGCTATAATCTGTACTGCATTATTGCCTCTCTTTTATCCTTTCTCTACATTGCTTCCAGAGTGGTACTTCTACAACACAAATCACTTCTCTAATTAAAGCCTTCTGATGGCATAATGCAGTCTTACAGATAAGTCCAAACTACTGACTCTGGTATGCAAGGCTCCTTCCTTCCTTGTTACTGAGATCAAACCAGTTAATCCTAAAGGAAATAAACCCTGAATATTCATTGGAAGGACTGATGCTGAAGCTGAAGCTCCAATACTTTGGCCATCTGCTTTGAAGAGCCAACTCCTTGAAAAAGACCCTGATGCTGGGAAAGATTAAGGGCAGGAGAAGAAGGGAAGTGAGAGAGGATGAGATGGTTGGAAGGCATCACCAGCTTGATGGACATGAGTTTGAGCCAGCTCTGGGAGATGGTGAATGACAGGGAAGCCTGGTGTGCTGCAATCCATGGCATCATAACGAGTCAGAAATGACTGAATGATTGAACATTAGTTGAGTGAAGAAATGAATTAGTATGGTCTTAAAATGAGAACAATAAAGGACAGAAATGGTATGGACCTAACAAAAGCAGAAGATATTAAGAAAAGGTGGCAAGAATACACAGAACTATGCAAAAAAGATCATCATGACCCAGATAACCATGATGGTATGATCACTCACCCAAATCCAGACATCCTGGAATGTGAAGTCAAGTGGGCCTTAGGAAGCATCACAACAAACAAAGCTAGTGGAGGTGATGGAATTCCAGTTGAACTATTTCAAATCCTGAAAGATGATGTTGTGAAAGTGCTGCACTCAATATGCCAGCAAATTTGGAAAACTCAGCAGTGGCCACAGGACTGGAAAAGGTCAGTTTTCATTCCAATCCCAAAGAAAGTCAGTGTCAAAGAATGCTCAAACTACTGCACAATTGCACTCATCTTCACAAGCTAGCAAAGTAATGCTCAAAATTATCCAAGCCAGGCTTCAGCAATACGTGAACCATGAACTTCCAGATGTTCAAGCTGGAAAAAGCAGAGGAACCAGAGATCAAATTGCCAATTTCCATTGGATCATAGAAAAAGCAAGAAAGTTCCAGAAAAACATCTGCTTCATTGACTATGCTAAAGCCTTTGACTTTGTAGATCACAACAAACTGTGGAAAATTCTCAAAGTGGTGGGAATACCAGACCACTTTACATGCCTCCTGAGAAATCTGTATGCAGGTCAAGGAGCAACAGTTAGAACAGGACGTGGAACAATGGACTGGTTCCAAATTGGGAAAGGAGTATGTCAAGTCTGTATATTGTCACCTTGCTTATTTAACATATGCAGAGTACATTATGTGAAATGCTGGGCTGGATAAAGCACAAACTGGAATTAAGATTGGCAGGAGAAATATCAATAATCTCAGATATGCAGATAACACCACCCTTATGGCAGAAAGTGAAGAGGAACTGAAGAGCCTCTTGATGCAAGTGAAAGAGGAGAGTGAAAAAGCTCGGTTAAAACTAAAACATTCAAAAAACGAAGATCACGGTATCCAGTCCCATCACCTCACAGCAAATAGATGGGGAAACAGTGGAAACATTGAGAGCCTTTATTTTCTTGGGTTCCAAAATCACTGCAGATGGTGACTGCAGCCATGAAATTAAAAGACACTTGCTCCTTGGAAGAAAAGCTATGGTCAACCTAGACAGCATATTAAAAAGCAGAGACATTACTTTGCCAACAAAGGTCCATCTAGTCAAAGCTATGGTTTTTCCAGTAGTCATGTATGGATGTGAGAGTTGGGCCATAAAGAAGGCTGAGTGCTGAAGAATTGATGCTTTTGAACTGTGGTATTGGAGAAGACTCTTGTGATTCTGTTGGACTCCAAGGAGATCCAACCAGTCCATCCTAAAGGAAATCAGTCTTGAATATTCATTTGAACGGCTGATGCTGAAGCTGAAATTCCAATACTTTGGCCACCTGATGTGAAGAACAGAACCATTGGAAAAGACCCTGATGCTGGGAAAGATCGAAGGCAGGAGGAGAAAGGGACAGCAGAGGATGAGATGGTTGGATGGCATCACCGACTCGATGGACATGAGTTTGAGCAAGCTCTGTGAGTTGGTGCTATAGAGACCTGTTTAGTTTCAAGCCCCAGCAGGCCAACTCCTCCATGGTTTAAAGCATACCTAATAATGCACAAAGTAACTTCAATGTCACTGACTTTCCATAGCCACAAACTGAGGAGTCCTAAAGCCTACCCTTGCTGAAAGACAAAGCTGTTAGTCCTATTGTAACTGTGAGGAGACTTGCAAGGCAGACTCTAAAGCCAAAGTCAGGAAAAAAAGTTTCAAAAAAGGCAGTTACCAGAGATCATTACTCTTGTTGTACATAGACTAGGGAAAGAATAGGGTGAATAATAGACAACTTACTCATAGGCTCTACATTCCAGATTTTGTTTCACTCCTTCCCCCAAACAAGGAAGTTAGAGGCAGCAGTTCTCTTCATAAGGAACCCACTGGCTGTGGGAGACCAGGGCACACTGTCTCAGACCTTGGTACATCTCTTCTCTGTGTGAGAAAAGCCTTGTTTCAAATGATGCCTGTGTGTTGAGCCCTCCTTGGCTACTCTGAACATAGAAGGTGCAGTGGGCTAAGCTCTTGGCTTCTCTTTCTGGTAGTGAGCATTGTTATGATCTCTGTTGCCTTCCAAGGTCTTCCCTCGTGACTCAGTGGGTAAAGAGTTTGCCTGCAGTGCAGGAGAGCCATGTTAGATCCCTAGTTTGGGAAGATCCCCTGGAGAAGGAAATGGCTGCCCTCTCCAGTATTCTTGTCTGGAGAATTCCATTGACAGAGGAGCCTGGTGGGCTACAGTCCATGGGGTCACAAAGAGTCAGACATGACTGAGGTTGCCTTCCAAGTGGAAATCTTCACTTGAGATTCATTGCTACATCTGCCTGCTTGACATTTACCTTTATATATATGAAATTTTCTCTTTCATGTGTATTAAATATTACATAATATTAAGGAAGTGCTGAAGTATAAAAATAAGACAGGAAGAATGGAGAGGAGGGCACCAGAGTCAATAACTAAACGGACGTTGGATGAGGGAGAAAAGCCAACCTTTAGGTATCTCTTGAGTAGATGCAAGAATAGTTGTGTTTTCTTCATAGATTTGAGACCAATGGCTCCTTACCTTCTCAATACATGGGTCACAAGACTTGACTAATGTCTTGTACAATAATCACATTGAAGCAACTTAGCGGCAGCAGCAGTAGTAACAAAAATCCATTATCTTAGAATTCAGCCTGATTAGACTTCCAACACATATACTCATTTATGTTTCTTGAAGTCATAAGCATCTGAAAATAGGGGGCTTAGAATAAAACTGGTTCTTCATTTCTAACTTTAGTATCATTAGAAGAGGTACAGGAAGACGTTTCTAACTCTGGCATCCACTCTACTCCCCTGCCCCTTTTTTCTCATTGGTTATCCCCTAGGTAGAGGAATGAAAGGCTGATTCATAACCAAATCTCTTCAAAAGACTGAACAATAAACAAGGAAAACATCAAAGCATCTCAACTTTTCCTGAGTATGTGGGGGAGGGGAGGCTGGCATTTTTCTAAAACAGACACAAGGTTTTCAAAGTTGAAGCACTGAAGGACTCACTGAGAACATATTTAACCCATGTGAAAAGAGAAAAACCCACAAATATGCAGGGAATATCAAACATCAAGGAATTTTATATTTGATATCAAATATCACAAAAAATACAACCCCCCCCCAAATATCAAGGAAATAGCCTTGATCCACATTCAGGGCTGAGAACTTGGACTCTCAAGAGCTCTGCCTGATACACTAGAGTTGTACCAGACTGCTGAGAGCAGCAAGTCTAACTTCTGCATGTGAACATGTTGGGGCAAGTGCAGCCCAGAGAGGGAAATCTTGATCAAGTTCCCATTGCTATGGAGAGGCAGAGCAGAGGTTGGAGTCCAGATCTCCAACTCAATGCCTTTGTTGTTTCAGAGGCTAAATTCCCATAAGAAGCCATGGATATTGACATCTTGAATGTTAGAGCTAGAAGTATCCTTAGATATAAGAGATTTGGAAAATCTCCTGGGACCCACAGGAGCAAAGTGACTTGTAAAACTCATATCTGCACACGGTAGGCTATGGGGAAGGGAAAATGGATGTAAGGTGGGGGAGCAAGGACAGGCTGGGACCCAAAAGCATGAGCTGGAGCCCATGAGTGTGAACCAAAATCTACATCAGTTCTCATTGCCTCTGCCCTTGATGATGTGAGTGTCCTACAGAAGTTAGACATGTGGCCCTTTGTCATTGAGTTAAATACACATGGTTCAGAAGTCAGGGAAGCTGAAATAGGATCCAGAGGAAGGTGGAGCAGTTGCAGGCCTGGCTACCACTTTATGTGAACAAGGTGAGTCAGCATACAAGTGACGATGTGTGCGAGCAACAAAAGAACAGCTGCTTTCCTTCCACCTTCCAAATCTCCTGTAAGAATCTCTCCTGTGGCCCACTGTAACCTGCATGAAGGTAATTGTGTGAAATGTAGTTCAATTTAACCTAGTTGACATATTACAAAGGCAACTGCTATGTGGAGACATAAAGGGGGGATATGGTCTATTTGGGAGGGGGATAGCAGGCAGAGAGGCATAGATGGGAGCTGTGGACTGTGTTTGGAAACTGCAAATAGCCTGGTTTGTCAGACTTTTGTGTTATATATAGGAAAAATGCAGATATTAACCTGAAAAGGAAGGTTTGGACAATATTAAGTGGCTGTTGAGTGTCAGGGTGATGAAATAATACCATAATGAATGGAGAAATCATTAAAGGTTGCTGAGCAGGTAAATGGCATTTTTAGAAACTTAATCCTCAGTAAGTACAGGATGGATCAGATAAGGGGGATAGTGGCAGGAGAGAAACTTAGTGCAAATAGAAGACTTCAGCTCATTTTGGCTCCATTCTAGCTTGTAGGCTTTGGAGAGACCTGGGAAGGAACAGGAATGGCTCAACTGCTCCAAGGCATGCAGCTGCCAACTCTTCTACTCTACCTGATCCTGCAGACCCTCTGGCTCCAGTTACCAATTGCTCCTCTCAAATATCCATTCCCCTACCCAAGAGGCTTTGTAGCCATTGGTGGTTATGCTGAAAATGAAAGAGGCAGAGCTTTCCTGAGAGGATGTGTGCCCAGGAATATCTCAAGAGGTTGTCAGAAGCTGGCTGTACACCCAAGCCAATTAAGCTCTGCTCTGGGAGATAGAGATGGACACCTTTGCACATTAGAAGGAAAGAAGATGAAAGGAGAAGCCCCTTATTGGCTTGAGACTTGCAATAACTCTTCAGTAGCAGCACTTCACCTGTAGGTCCACTGCACTTAGTATGTGATTGGAAAGTCCAACAGAGCAGTCCCCAGTCCCAGCCCTGGAGCTTGGAGTCAGGGCCCTAGCTATGCACCCTCAATTTCCTCATGTGCAGAGTTGAAGTCTAACAATCCTGCACTCCCTAACTCACAGAGCTGCAATCAGGATCCCAGGAGACGGCAGCTGTGAAAGCACTTGGTAAACCGTAAAGAGCTGGGCTCCAGGGCTGAGTCATCTTTGTGGTTATCATAAAAGAGGCTCTTTACTGGGCTAGCAATGCTGTGGACCCAATAGTGCTTAATTAAAGAATTTCTGATGCTGCCACTGCAACTGAGCATTTGACAAAGAAAAAAATGCAGTTAGGGAAAGAAACTGGGTAACTTCCACTGTGAAGTAAGAGTAACACAGAAGCCAGCAGTGAGGGGGTTGGGAGAAGGAGCCTCTCCTGCTGACTCCATCACCCTTTCACACCCTCCTTTCCTTTAGCCTTTGCTTCTCACTTTTCCCCATCAGTCGAGTTCATCTTACATCACACCTCCTGAACCTGCTCCATTTCCCTTTTCCCCTGAATTCGTTTTCACTATCTCTTACTTCTTTTCTTTGTTTACTAAATTTTCTTCTTTGCTTGTCATCGTTTTTACATTTCACTCTCTCTCTTTCTGTCCCTTTCTCTTTCTGTTTCTCCTCTCCCCTCCCTTCTCTGTCTGTCTCACTCTCTCACACACACACTTTTAAAATCATTTCTCTCTGCTGAGAAGCTCGAGGAGAGACTCCCAGCCAATGTTGCTAGGTAACCCTGTATCACATGGCCAGCTCTACATTTTCTGTCTGCTTTTTCAGAGTTCTGCTGCTTATACTCTGTTATAGCTCACATTAGGCTGATCTGAATAAAGAAAGGGCTCAGTTGATTCACTTATAGTTGGCCAAAGGTATTAGATTTGCTGTGGTATATCTAAGTTGCTGGAAACATAGTAGGAAAAAAAGTTAAGGAAATAAGAACTATAGAAATAACTATAACATTTTTACGAACAACCTCTCTGGAGTGGGGAGAGGGAGAGGTTCTGAACCTGTACCCATGGAACTCCTAGGTACATACACTGTGGAGAGGCCATGGACATTGCAGGATGTCATGTAAAATCAAATATTTATACTTCTTTGCACATTTTTGTTGTTGTGAGGCTTTATAGCTTTCATGAGATTCTTTAAGGGAAAACGGTTTTCCAGGAAGTTCTTACATGGATTTCCAACTCTTAAATTGTCTGTGCTGAATGTCTTTCATTGCCCATCCCCATCTGCAATAGACATAGGGATAGTAAGGGCTCCTGCAGCTAACATTCCCAGGGAACATCATTGGTTTCCTTTAACCATGACCACACGTCAGTAAATAGTCTCTTTATTAAGCCCTCCTCAAATAATCCAGTTTGAAGGAGTTATACATTTCCTGTCTGGCCCTGACTAATAAATGGAGTCATAAAATAAATTAAAAGATGGAGGCAAGAAGTAAGGATTTGGAAATTATTTGCAAATAGTAATTATTTGAGTAGGTGTGATCATTAAAAAAGCTCAGCTTTAATGGATTCAGCTTTAGTGGCATTCTGTGTCAGATGGATTCATGTTGTTCTACCAGGATTCAGTACCAGGAATGAAAGGAGTATGACTATATGATGGTTTCTAACTAATTCTGACATATCAATAATTCCAGTGGATCAACTGGTGGTACTTGCCTCCATAGTAATAACAACTTGAGATCAAGAGTAATAAACGCTGGAAAGGATATGTAGAAAAGAGAAGTCTCTTGCACTTTTGGTAGGAATGTAAATTGATACATCCACTGTGGAGAACAGTATGGAGATTACTTAAAAAACTAGGAATAAAACTACCATAGTAGCTTTTCCCTTCTCCAGGGGATCTTCCCAACCCAGTCATAAAACCCAGATCTCCTGCATTGCAGGCGGATTCTTTACCAGCTAAGCCACAAGGGAAGCCCAAGAATACTGGAGTGGGTAGCCTTTCTCTTCTCCAGTGGATCTTTCTGACCCAGGTATCGAACCCAGGTCTCCTGCATTGCAGGTGGATTCTTTACCAACTGAGCTATCAGGGAAGCCCAAGGTGGGTGAACCTAGAGCCTATGATACAGATTAAACTAATAAAGATAAAGAAAAATATTGTATTCCAAACATTGGAATCTAGAAGGATGGTACTGAAGAACCTATTTCCAGGGTAGCAATGAAGATGCAGGCATAGAGAACAGACTTATGGACATAGTGGGGGAAAGAGAAGGTGGGACAAATTGAGAGAATAGCATGAAAACATGCACACTAACATATGTAAAATAGATAGCAAGTGGAAGTTTGCTATGTGACATAGGGAACTCAACCCATTGCTCTGTGACAACCTAGAGTGGTGGAATGAGGAGGCAGATGGGAGGGGGTTCAGGAGGGAGGGCATATGTATACCTGTAGCTGATTCATGTTGATATATGGCAAAAACCTACACAGTATTGTAAAGCAATTATCTTCCAATAAAAAAAGAGTAAATAAACCTTATAGCAAAGGATATTTCAACAGTTATTCCATGAGACAGTCCAAGATGGTTCTTTATTATCCCACCTTGTCCAGGTGCCCAGGAATTCAAGAGAGTTTGGACTGTTGAATGGTTGTAGCCAGGCATTGTTTCTGCTGGACAGTTGATCAGTGAGCAATGGGCTCCTTGGCACATGGCTTTATGGTGTTGGCCACTCATGGATTTTTCTTCTGTCAAGTTTCATATTCCTTCCCTTCTGACTCCACTTCTTTCCCTGTGTTCCCTCCTTTCTTTTCTCTCTAGTCTATGGAATCTGGGGCAGGACAAGAAAAGTAGGTTACAAATACTTCCAAATCTTCTTTGTCTTACACCTAACCTCTGGCTTTTGAAAAACTCTAGAGCTAAGATTTTGACACCTTTATTCTCTGGTTACATTCTCACAATTTCCCCTAAAGCCATGGGTGATTCATGTCTAGCATCTTGGCTGGGGAAGGAGAAGTTCTCAGGTAAAATTCAATGAAGCATGGAAAAGGAAAATAAATAGGTTTATGTCCCAATATGTTATTTTGTCATGGCCACTTTATACTGGCTATAGATGGTTTGAGTATCTGGGTTCATTTAAACTTAGAAGTTCCCCTTTTTTTCTGAACTGGGAGCGAGCTGTTTTTTAATAAGATTGTGGGGGTATGAGCAACATGGAGAGTAAAATAGTAAGCACAAAGAATTTCTGGACTCCTCATATGGTGGGAGGGCCCCATTTGTGATTGAGGACACCATTGGGAAGTCCTCAGCAATCCATCAGATAAGATGATATGACTCAGAGATCCCACTCTTCCAGGTCGATTACACATTTTCACATTTATTTTTTCTGATTTTACATCTAGCTGGTCATTCTAGAAATACTGCAGTAAAGCTCACAACTGTCTAGTCCAGTTCACCTAATATCAATATAATGGAAAAGGCCAAGATATTGTTCTGACAGGCAACAAAGAGCTGGTTCTTGATATCCCTTGGGATTTTTCTGGGAAAGCCTGAGGAATTACATAGCAAAATCATCATGGCACTGTATACAGAGAGTCCACGCTTCAGGAAGAATGCTGTCTTCTGTTAATTGCTTTTGTGCATCCTGACTTGATTATAAGCTCACTGGAGATTTTACTTTGTGGATCATCTGGCCTATCAAAAATGTTTGAATAATTTGGGGATGGGAGGAAGCACTTATCCCTTTCTTATGAAGAATTGGCTGAGTATAGTTGTTTAGTCACTCAGTTGTGTCTGACTCTTTGTGACACCATGAACTTTAGCCCGTCAGGCTCCTCTGTCCTTGGGATTTTCCAGGCAAGATTACTGGAGTTTGTTGCCATTTCCTTCTGCAAGGCTGAGTATAGTAATCAACTGATTTTTTTTCAGCTTTGTTATTATTTTTCTTTTTGCAGCACCCTGGTTAGGGATGTGTGTGTTTGTGTAGCAGGTTGGAGGTGGGGGTAGATTGAATAAATACATCATTTCCTGTGAAATTGCTTATATCACAAGTGGATGATGGAGTTGTTAGAGTCCTCTATGAGCAGATGCTGGATCAGAGAGGTAGGAGAGCAAGAGGGGAGCATCTGTGAAAAATAAAAGGTGACTGAAGCATGACTGGGCTGGAAGAGCCTCATATCTCAACGCATGGGTGTTGGAGAAGACTCTTGAGAGTCCCTTGCACTGCAAGGAGATCCAACCAGTCCATCCTAAAGAGGATCAGTCTTAGGTGTTCATTGGAAGGACTGATGTTAAAGCTGAAGCTCCAATACTTTGGCCACCTAATGTGAAGAGCTGACTCATTTGAAAAGACCCTGCTGATGATTCATGTCAATGTATGGCAAAACCAATACAGTACTGTAAAGCAAAATAAGTAAAAATAAAAATTAAAAAAAAGAAAAGACCCTGATGCTGGGAAAGATTGAGGGCAGGAGGAGAAGGGGATAACAGAGGATGAGATAGTTGGATGGCATCACTGACTCAATGGACATGGATTTGGGTAGACTCTGGGAGTTGGTGATGGACAGGGAGGCCTGGTGTGCTGCAGTTCATGGGGTTGCAAAGAGTCGGACACGACTGAGTGACTGAACTGAACTGAACTGAACTGAACTTGGCACAGAAGAATTTGGTCAACTGACTCTATTTTGTGTATGAAGAATGGGAGTAATGCCAGGTTAATATAATGTTATTGATAATTACTGAGCACTCATTGTTTGCCAGGTACTATGCATATATGGCAGGTATAGTTATTATCCTTGTTTTTACATATGAGGAACTGAAGATGGGAGAGATTAAATAACTTGCCCTAATTCATACCACCGAGTAAGAGATAAAGCAGGGACTCAAACCTTGAAGAACTCAAGCTCTTAATCACTACACTGATACAGAGTCTATGGATCATCTCAGCCATATGTAGTGCATCTCCCTCTCAGAAAATGCAGGAAAAAGTAAAAGATAAGGATTAAATAATTTAGATAAAAGTCATTAGACTTAGAAACTCAATTCTGACTCTATTGAAGTAGAAAGATATTTGAGCAGCCATAGAGATGGAGATGGCAGTGATAACCAAACAAACTAGTCAGAGAAAGACATGGAAGGGGTAGAAGCAGAGAAAGGACTGCCCATGAAAGCATATATTTTAAACCACAAGGCATGCTCTGGCAGTCAAAGACATTTTACTTCTTGCCTAGAGAGAGTGTCAGGAATTGTCATGACAAAGTATAGTCAGCTTGAGAGAGGGGTACCTGGGAGACCCTGGTATTGGGATCCTAGCTATGCACAAAACTATGGCAGAACTTCAGTTTCAATAAAGCCATGAATCAAACTTAGGAGAGTTAAGAAAGATAACAAGGAGCAAGCATGTGCTATAACCAAGTTTCTTCACAGGTAGGATCCAGAAACCAGAATGTCAAAGTCTACAAGCAACCAACATCAGCCAGTAAATTGAATATTGGTTCAAGACAGAAAATGTTTAGACTGATATGTGCATTCTGTCTTTTGAATCAGACCTGAAGACAGCAGATTGAATCATAGTTAAAAGCTAGAAAGTTTTGGTGATCCCCATCCTTGACTGTGGAGAGATAGGAAGATTCTTTCATGTGTCAGATATTGTGGGATTCTCAATGTGACTTGCAGATTATTCATATTTAAGGTATATATATACTATGATTTTGGGCTTCCCATATGACTTGGTGTTAAAGAATCTACATGCCAATGCAGGAGACTAGGGTTTGATCCCTGGGTCAGGAAGACTCCCTGGAGGAGGAAATGACAACCCACTCCAGTATTCTTGCTTGGAAAATTCCATGGACAGAGGAGCCTGGTGGACTATAGTCCATAGGGTCACAAAGAGTTGGGCATGATTGAGTGACTAAACATGCATGCACTGTGATTTTAGTCATGTTATTTAGAAAAAAGAAGTAAATACAGTACTTAAAATTTTTACATTAGAGAGAAATCTAGCCACTATACCAATGTCAACACTGCTCTTGGCTTTCAGTGAGTTAATCCTTCACAAGAAGGATTAAAAAAATGCAATTTTGAGTTTACCAAAATTGAACTAAAAAGGTTAAAAAGTTGAGCAATAGAACCAGGAAGAAATTGAAAACTTCCCTCAATGTAATTTTGAGACAATAAGCACTTTAAGGTGGAAATCAGAGAGAAATAAATTTTTGTGAGAATAAATTTTGTTACAAAACATAATTTGAATGAAAATATAACTAGGTAGAAGGTCAAAATTGGGGGCCATTTCAAGAGTTTTGAGAAAGTGTTACTGAGTCTAAGCTTGCTTTGCTCACCACGTGACAGGCCAATGAATCAGAGACAAGGTGATGAGGCAAGGAATACGACTTTATTTGGAGAGCTAGCTGACCGAGAAGATGGCAGACTAATATCTCAAAATAACCATCGTGTCAGGGTCTGGATGCCAGGTTCTTTTATAGAATGGATGTGTAGGGAAGTGAGGAAACAAAGTGAAAAGGCAAATATCTCCTAGAATGATAAGCCTCGGACAGAGTATGTATTAATGGCTTCCTTTCTGCCATCCACAGGTGGTCAGGGTCCTGAAAGGGAACTTTAACTTGTTTTTAACATTCAGGCAGAGGGTCAGGATTCTCTAAGGTTGGCCACTAAGTATGACTGTAATAACAAAGGCAATGGAAGGCAAGTCAAAGAAACAGTTCCAACATGCAGTCAGAGCTGGCTTCCCTTGTGGCTCAGACAGTAAAGAATCTGCCTGCAATCCAGGGTCCTTGGTTTGGTCCCCAGGTCAGGGGTGGAGAAGGGATTGGCTACCTGCTCCAGTGTTCTTGCCTGGATAATTCCATGGACAGAAGAACCTAATAGGCTACAGTCCATGGGATTGCAAAGACTCGAACATGACTGGGCAACTAACACTTTCACACTTTTTTTTTTCCCACTGCAACAAAGTACATGTTAAGGATTATGTAACTCAGACTAAGGATTAGTACTCAAGTGAAGGAATGACTTCCTTCAAATTATGTGTGCTTGTGTGTGCTCACTTGTGTCTGACTCTTTGTGACCCCACAGACTGTAGTCTACCAGGCACCTCTGTCCATGGAATTTTCCAGGCAAGAAAACTGGGGTAGGTTGCCATTTCCTCCTCCAGGGGATCTTCTGGACCTAGGGATAGAACACATGTCTCCTGCATCTCTTGCATTGGTAGGTGGATTCTTTACCACTGTGCCATCTAACTAGTGCTCCTTCAAACTATACTCTTCCTAGAAACAGGTGAATCTAGCCTTTCTAGTTATTCTCTAAGTTGGACCGGACTATCACAATCATCAGAAAAGTACAAGAATCAGATCAAGTACCTGGGTTTTATGTTTTGGGGACCAAATGATGCCAAATAACAGATTCTGGTGGTTTGTTACTGAATATCTCTTTCATCTTCTCTTCCTTTCCTGTTTTCCCTTTCTCCAGCCTTTCCTGCTTCAACCCTTGACTCTTTGATAATGAATCTCAGAGCAGTTAATACATTTTATTTCAAATTGCTTTTGGCTTCCTGGTAGTGGTTGCTTTTAGGAAACGTTTTTCTTTTCAAATATATGTAGTCNNNAGTCTGGAAATATTTTTAAAAGAAGAGTGGATTAAAGGTTGAAAAAAAAAAAACTGTCCACCAGTGAGTTGTTTTAGTCTCTTTTGCTCCATTTAAGAATTATTAGTGCTTGTTAAGCACTATATACTTCTTTACTGAGTTTGGATCTGTCCCTGCTAGAGCCCTGCTCTTCATCTCATTTCCTACTGGACCATTAACTTCCTGAGGGCAAAGCTTGTATCTTATTCATCTTCACTTTGCCAGACTCTAAAGAAGGAGTAAATACTCAAAAAAGTATTGTTGAATTAGTACTGTCTTATTCCTGCTCCACCATAGCATTTCTGCCTTTGAAATGTCAAGTAAAAACTTTCATTAATTAATTTATTTAAAATGCTTAGTTTTGGCTTACTACTGTCCTAGGGACTCTGTTCTTGTGAAGCCAACAGGCAAGAAGGGAAGTTAATAAGGAATCTACTTCTTGTAACTATGTTAACGTAACTGCTGAGAGAGTATTTAGGGACAGACTCTAAAAAAGCAGTGTCAGGGAATGTTTCTTTCTGGTGATATTTGATCTGAGTCTTGAAGAATCCACAGAATTTGGTTAACTANNTTAACTAGGTGAAACAAGAGAGAGGTGAGTGGGGGAAGCAGCTCAAAAATACAAAAGTAAGACAGACCATAAAATGTTTGGGAAATGGTATGGCATTCAAGGGGCTTCCCAGGTGGCATTGGTGGTAAAGAACTTGTTACTGAGTCCAAGCTTTCTCTGTTCTCTGCATGACCAGCCAATGAGTCTGAGATGAAGTGTTGAAGCAAGGAAGAGACTTTAATGGGGGAGCCAACTGACAGAGAGATGGCCAGCTAGCACCTCAAAGTAATCATCTAATCAGAGCCTGGTTGCCAGGTTCTTTTATGGATCAGAGATGGGGGGGAGTGAGGAAACAAAATAAAAAGACTATTCAGTCCTTGAAATGGCAAACCCTAGAATGGCAACCTCAGGCAGGGGAATGTGTTAGTTTCACTTCTTTACAGTCCTTCATGGGGCTTCCCTTATAGCTCAGTTGGGAAAGAATCTGCCTGCAGTGCAGGAGACCCCGGTTTGATTCCTGGGTTGGAAAGATCCCCTGGAGAAGGAAATGGCAACCCACTCCAATATTCTTGCCTGGAGAATCACATGGAGAGAGGAGCCTGACATGCTACAGTCCATGGGGTCGCAAGAGTTGGACACGACTTAGCGACTAAACCGCCACCACCACCACCATAGTCCTTCACAGGTGGGCTGCTCAGGTTGTGTTCCTGAAGCAAGATATTATGTATGTTTATAATAATAGAAAAGAGTTAAAGTCACAGTAGCAGATGCAGTGTAAATTTAAAATTAACCCTTCCTGGTTACAATTCCCCCATCTCAGTGTCCATCCCACAAACTTGTGGGAAAAGGGGGGCCATTTTGCTTGTCAGGTAGGTCATCCTGGGAGTGCCTGAAATAGGTGCCAGTGTTTTTAAATGTTGAGACTTGTCTTCCTTTGTTCCTCTTGGAAAAGTGTCTACTTTACACCAGTAGACATAGGAATATTGAACTTCAAAGATAAGAGGCAGCATCTCAAGCTAAAAAATTTAGTGCTTTTCTATGCACAGGAAGGGGCTTCCCTGGTGGCCCAGCTGGTAAAGAATCTGCCTGAAATACAGGAGACCCCAGTTTGATCCCTGGGTTGGGAAGATCTCCTGGAGGAGGAAAAGGATACCCACTCCAGTATTCTGGCCTGGAGAATCCCATGGACTGTATAGCCCATTGGGTTGCAAAGAGTTGGGGCCTACTGAGTGACTTTCACTTTGATGCCTGGGAAGACACAAGAGTCAGAGCTCATTAAATCATATTTTATATACCTTAGCTAACTGGGGCCTGTAATCCTGCATTCGCAGGGTTTCCTCAAGGTTCACCATAGGAAGTAGTAGGAGTGGCTGCAGTCTAATAACTGCCATGTGGCAGGCATTCCCCTTTCTCAGGGCTCACTGGCTCATATTGAAGGGCTGCAATTGCTGATCCCATTTCTCATATCTTCCCCTCTTGGTCATGAATGACCATTATTTGTAAACATTTCATGACCAACATTTGTCCCATGCCACTGGGAGGCTCATCCCAGTTCATTCGAAAAATTCTTAACATGTCACTTCAGGTGTTAAATTTTGGACCAGGTCCCATCAATAATTAAAATTATCCAAATTCTCTGTATTCTTTCTAACTATAATCCAAGAGACATTTTCCCTTGTTGCTTCTTCCATACCTAGAATCATACTACTACAATTATTTCTTCAAAAATGTTTAGTCATAGAAGTTTTGTTGGAGGCCTGATTTACACATTGGTTACTCTAAGAACAACAATCTTACAAATTAGACAGGATATAAGTAATCCAGACAATGACATAATGCAGCATGGAGACACAAGCATGATTTGAAAATAAAAAACAGATTTTTTTTTTTCAAATGACTTAGATTTAATCATCGGAAGCAAACTAAATGGAAAGCTTACAATAGAGAAGAATTACATGTCAGTGCCTTTTGCAAACTGAGCTGGGACAGAAAGAGACTGGGGCTGCCCCTCAACCTGATCCCTTCCAAACAAAGATATCCACAGTGTCCCTGGCAGTCTGGCTCAGGGAAGGGGGAGACTCTGTCGGCTCTGTGCGTTGAGGTTGCCTTGTCCACTGCTCACTCCTGGCCAGCATCAGGAGCGCCGCCCTGCCGGCTCTGGTCGTCACCCTTCTTTTTGTGGCCTGAGACGATGTCATCAATCCGCAGCAGCAGAACTGCCATCTCTACTGCTGTCTTATACATCTGCAGCTTTACAGCCAATGGTTCCCAGATGCCCAGTTCTTTCATGTCCACCAAAGTGCCTGTCTCACCATTTACACCCCAAGTTTCACAGTTCTCCTGGGTATCCTTGGCCCGAAGGGAGGTAAGTAGACGGATGGTGCTGGCTCCACAGTTCTGGATAAGGGTGCAAGGGATGACCTCTAGGGCTTGAGCAACAGCCCGATATGGCCACTGCTCCACACCAGTCATGGCTTTGGATTTTTCTGTCAAGGCATGAGCCACAGCCATCTCAGAAGCCCCACCCCCTGGCACCAGCTGAGGGTCCAGAAGAACATTTCGGCACACTTGCATGGCATCCTGGAGGTTGCGTTCTACTTCTGAAAGAATCTCTTTGCTGGCCCCCCGGAGAAGAATTGAGCAGGCCTTGGGGTCTTTGCATTCCGTGATGAATGTAAAGTACTCATCTCCAATTTTCTTGATTTCCAACAGGCCTGCCCCTGTTCCAACATCTTCTTCTCTCAGTTCCTCTGGCCGGCTGACTATCCGGGCCCCACAGGCTCTAGCAATGTGATTATTATCTGTCTTACAGACTCTGCTAATGGCTGTGATATTTGCCCGCATGAGGTAGTGCTGAGCTAAATCGGAGATGCCCTTCTCTGTGATGACCACATCTGGCTTCAGCTGGATAATGTCCTCACAGAGCTGCTGAATGTACTCTTCTTCCATTTGGAGGATTCGGGTGAAGTCTTCCTCTCGTGTGATTTCAATGTCAGTCTGGCTCTCTCCTTTCTTGTATTCCAGAGAAGAATCCATCAACACAATGCGAGGGTTCTTGATACAGCGTCGCATTCGTGGATGGGTCACATCCTTGTTAATCATGACTCCACGTAAAACACACGAGTCTTCAATGATGCCCCCAGGTATCTTTTCTACCCTTGCATATTTCTTGATGTCAATCTCTTTCCGGTCATTCTCCTCAAACTGTACAGTTTTGACAGCATCCAGGGCAATGTTGCAAGCCAAAGAAGACCACCAACTGATTACTTTGGTAGTAATGGAGCTGCTGATGATGTTCAGCATCGTATTTCTGTTACTGATGTCGACAGGGATACTTATTTTCTTAAGGGTGCTGATCATGTCATCCAACGCCTTGCGGTAAGCACTGATCACCACTGTGGGGTGCATCTGCTGCTCTAGGAAGTGCTCGGCCACAGATAGCATCTCCCCAGCAAGAATAATTACTGATGTGGTCCCATCTCCAACCTCTTCATCCTGTGTCCGGCTAATTTCAATCATGGACTTGGCCGCTGAATGCTGTACTTGAATCTCTCGAAGAATGGCATTGCCATCATTGGTCATTATAATACCTCCCATGGGGTCCAAAAGCATCTTCATCATAGACTTCGGTCCCAAACATGTTCGGATGATATCTGCGATAGTCGTGGCAGCATTGATGTTTCCAGACTGAACTTTTCTTGCAGATTCACGCTTTGTGTTCTGGCTAAGCACGAGCACCGGACGATGACCCATCATGGCGACGCGATGCAGAGCCGGGTACCCAGAGCTGGAGGAACTGGCAGAACCTTCTGGAGAGAGCAAAAAACAGATTTAACTAATGATTAGTATAACTAGTTGTAGTCCAGTTATAATAATCGAGTGACCAGAGGAGCCATAACTGACTTAATGAGCTACCTGCAGTTTCATTATACTGGCCATGCACACATATGCATGGCTTAATCTCTGAGACAAGCATATGTTACTGGCCTCCCTGGTGGCTCAGTTGGTAAAGAATCCACCTGCAATGCCTGAGACCTGGGTTTGATCCCTGGAAAGGGAAGATCCCCTGGAGGAGGGAGTTGCAAGCCACTCCAAAATTCTAGCCTAAAGAATCCCCATGGACAGAGGAGCCTGGCATGCTGCAGTCCATGGGGTCACAAAGAGTCGGATATGACTGAGCAACTAAGCACACACATATGTTACTGGCAAGATCAACCAGGTAAAAAGAAAAAGATAAATGTTCCAAAAGGCATAATCTACCAAACTATTTATTGCAAGTCATAATTAATTGAAGAAGAAGTTTTCTTTTTTCTTACACCTGGAAAATGCAAATTTAAACCAGTAATCCTTTGACATAGAGACTATAAAAATTACAACATTATTTACCAGTTTTCTCAGTTCTATATAACTAATAAGTATGTTATTCATTTGACAACACTTCCCTTGTAGTTTAACATACCAAATGAACCTGATTAGTTTAATATCTCCATTTAGGGTTCCTCAGGGGCCCATTTGATGCACCCCAAAAACTGGAGGTCAAAGGAACTTTCTTATAATTTGATTTTGGAAGCACAGAGTAATATTTTATTATTTTTTTTATTTTTTAATATAAATGTATTTATTTTAATTGGAGGTTAATTACTTTACAATATTGTATTGGTTTTGCCATACATCAACATGAATCCTCCATAGGTATACACGTGTTCCCCATCCTGAACCCCCCTCACTCCTCCCTCCCCATACCATCCCTCTGGGTCGTCTCAGTGCACCAGCCCCAAGCATCCAGTATCATGCATCGAACCTGGACTGGTGATTCATTTCATATATGATATTATACATGTTTCAATGCCATTCTCCTAAATCATCCCACCCTCTCCCTCTCCCACAGAGTCCAAAAGACTGTTCTATACATCTGTGTCTCTTTTGCTGTCTCGCATACAGGGTTATCATTACCATCTTTCTAAATTCCATACATATGCGTTCAGTTCAGTTCAGTTCAGTTCAGTCACTCAGTTGTGTCTGACTCTTTGGGACCCCATGAATCGCAGCACGCCAGGCCTCCTTGTCCATCACCATCTCCCGGAGTTCACTCAGACTCACGTCCA
>SJYQ01008435.1:63569-76036 GCA_006410935.1 Redunca redunca
CTTGGAGTAGCTTAACAGGTTAGACTTGTTCATTTCCAGTGGTTTCCTCTTTTCAGAGTTCTAGTATACCACTCCAAGTTCACGTCTGCCTTTTATAGTCTTGTTTAGAATAGTATCACTTGTATATTTTATTAGCATTTATACCCTTACTTTTGAGTGATTCTGTGAATCATTCTATCTGTGAAATCTTCCCAGATTCTTAATATGATCCATGTGCCAAGTTGGGGTTTATGGGAAACAGACAAAGGATGGACTTAGGAGTGTGCAACATTGTTTGTGTAGTAACGCCTGTGAAAAGAGAGGTGGGGAGTAGAACTGGGCAGAGGGAGCAAACAGACCACAATATAGACTCTGATGCCAAAGCCTTTGACTGTGTGGATCACAATAAACTATAGAAAATTCTGAAAGAGATGAGAATACCAGACCACCTGACTTGCCTCTTGAGAAACCTATATGCAGGTCAGGAAGCAACAGTTAGAACTGGACATGGAACAACAGACTGGTTCCAAATAGGAAAAGGAGNAGAGGATGAGATGGCTGAATGGCATCACCAACTTGATGGACATGAGTTTGAGTGAACTCTGGGAGTTGGTGATGGACAGGGAGGCCTGGTGTGCTGCAATTCATGGGGTCACAAAAAGTTGGACACGACTGAGTGACTGAACTGAACTGATAGACTCTGACCCCCCAAAGGGGAGATAAAAGTGAATACTTACTCTTACTCACAGGACTCTTACTGAGATGTCTTGCTAAGTCCTGCTGTATGGAACCAGGTGGGTCCTTGTACTATTACAATAATTACTAATACTTATACTGTATTATTTTGCTTAGTCATTAGTTGGGGCCTTCCTGTGAAGAGCGTCACTGGCTCACATGCTGAGGTGGGCTCTGAAGGAGCTCATGACTAGAGAATGTCAACTTTCAGTCAGGCAGGAATTCCCTTCTTGAAGGTGTTCTAAGTGACACGTCCTTATATCCATTAAACACTCTTAATGTTTAATATCAATTTAAGGAGAACCAAAGGACATATTTTCCTTGTAATTTTTAAGGGTTGAACTTATGGTTCTGGAATTTTGGGTCAACTAAACATTCTTCAAAAGCCCTCCTACTGCAATAAGCTCAGAAATGTATAAAGTATAATAAATATCTTGGTTGAGTTCAGGAGAAACTTACAAGCTAGAACCAAATATTCTGAGTGTAGGTTAGAGTGCAGAGGATACACTTGGCCCATCTCATAGACCTAGCACTTCAGGCCTAGCACTCAATACCCTTCCTACTTCACTTCTTTCACCACAGAGGTCACTCTTAGGCCATTATATTCATGCCAGGAATCAGCACCAGGAACTGATCCTGGAGCCCTCCTTTCAACACATCTGGTTTTAGTGTAGCTTTGTGATGTTTGTAAGCCACTTAAGTCTTTCAGAAAATGTTGTTTGACATTTTCATCCCCTGGAATTTTGTCAAAAAACTGTGGGTGTGAGATTGAGTGGTGGTGCATCAGTGTTTGTATGGACCTCCAACTGGGGCTTAATTTCTAGTTGAAAGAGAATTCTGAGTCATAGTGCTCAAGCCTCAATAAGCGCTTTGCTTGTAAGCACATTGTTGCTAATGGGAGTATTTATATACTTTATATAAGGGTTAGAGTTTTTAATTGAAAAGCTAGTGGATTTCCTTCTCCTGAATGTCAGTCAGCCTTAGCTGACTGTGAATTTTCTACTTTCTTCTCCAAGTATCACAAACAGTTCAGTCTCCCAGGATAGAGATTCTGCTATTAAATAAAATCATTCAACTATGCCACTGAGCCTCAGTTAGGTATGTATAGATGAGAAAGTAGAACTTGGGAAAATCTATTCAAATTATAAATTCCCTGCCCCTCTTCTCCTCTCCTGGTCCCACGCCCATCCCTTCCAAATAAAATCACTAATCTATGCAATCATTACCCCTCTCTTCTCATTCTTAATTCCAGTGGTTTATGAGCCTCGTAATTCAGTTTTGAGGTTCTCTCAGTGGAAACATTCACATGGGTTTGAACTTGAGGCAGATTTCAGAAATGGGCACTTTAGGCATTTGAGTTAATCTTTAGGGTTATCTGGCAGCCACAACTTGTTCACTACACGCTGAGAGGTGTATTAAGTCATATCTGTAGGTAATTCTTAAGTTGAGACATACTATACATGGGGAACACTAACCTTTCAGATGTGCAGTGAGGCCAACTATGTTGGCTTAAACTGTCAATTTTACCATCTCAGAATGTACTGTAGGTAGGGCAACTGGTAACTGGAGAACTTCCCTTGAACTTCACCTGAGTGGCCAGGACTTGATACCTGCTAGTGAATCGTCTTGATGCCGATGGCTTGCTTTCTTGGTATTTAAATTTCCCATTATTGTACTTGTGCCACCCACTGGGAGATTAAGTATCTACTAGACTTGAACCCTTGTCATCCCATCTCTCTGAGCTATAGCTGTTGCTACATAGCACTTTAACCCTCCAGAGCAAATTGTTTTCTAGAACGTAGAGAAGGGCTTGTCATCCATGTACCTGTTCTGCTATACTAATCCAGAATATTTTCAGGTCTTGGTCTCATCCAGCCCATCTTTTCCTTTGATAAACCAAGTCATACNCATACTTGGCCCCACCCTTTGCTAGAACAGAAATACGCATAAAAATGGGAGGATGAGTGAGTTGAAACCATAGCTCTTCTAATGTAAGTTCAAATGCACATAAAACTGTTGAGGAGAAGTGACAACTGGGGAAAAGCTGATTTTACTTTAAAAGTGAATAAACGCTGGGCATACACACTGAGGAAACCAGAATTGAAAGAGACCCGTGTACCCCAATGTTCATTGCAGCACTGTTTATAATAGCCAGGGCATGGAAGCAACCTAGATGTCCATCAGAGGATGAATGGATAAGAAAGCTATGGTACATATACACAATGGAGTATTACTCAGCCATTAAAAAGAATGCATTTGAATCAGTTCTAATGAGGTGAATGATACTGGAGCCTATTATACAGAGTGAAGTAAGCCAGAAAGAAAAACACCAATACAGTATACTAACGCATATATATGGAATTTAGAAAGATGGTAATGATAACCCTGTATGTGAGACAGCAAAAGAAACACAGATGTATAGCACAGTCTTTTGGACTCTGTGGGAGAGGGAGAGGGTGGAATGATTTGGGAGAATGACATTGAAACATGTGTAATATATAAGAAATGAATTGCCAGTCTAGGTTTGATGCAGGATACAGGATGCTTGGGGCTGGTGCACTGGGATGATGCAGAGAGATGGTATGGGGAGGGAGGTGGGAGGGGGCGTTCAGGATTGGGAACACGTGTACACCCGTGGCGGATTCATGTTGATGTATGGCAAAACCAATACAGTATTGTAAAGTAAAATTAAAATTTTTTAAAAAGTGAATAAATGGTTATTTTTAGAAAATACATACCAGTGAAGCTGAAGTTCTGAAATTAGGCCAATGTTTATTTGCTCATGCATCTATCTTTCACACTAGACAGTAAACTATGTGAAAAGAGTTCCTTTGTTTCTATAGGACCTTGGCATAGAGTGGTTCCTCTGTGAATGTAACTTGAAATGAAAATAAAGTGTACACAGTGTCTTTACTGCCTCCTCAGGACATTTCCAGTGATTCTGTCATGGACCCAGGAGGGCTGTGAGACTCCTTGGGAGGAATTGAATGTGCTTTGAAGTCAAGGGAGGAATGAATGCAGATCTGCATCTATGAGCTATGACCTCCAAACTCTGATGTAAGCTCCTCTACAGGACTTTTAAGAAACAGTGTTGAGGAGAAGTGACAACTAGGGAAAAGCTGATTTTACTTTCAAAGTGAACAAATGGTCATTTTTAGAAATATCCACCAGTGAAGCTGAAGTTCTGTCATTAGGCCAAGTGGAAACATATGTCTTGTGGGCACTTGTAGAGTGAGGTGACTCTCATTAGAACATAGCAGATGAATATGGAGTAAAGATCAAACCACCTCATTTTCTTCTCCTTTTCAATTTTTTTCTTTTTAATTTATTTTTTAATTGAAAGATAATTGCTTTATAGAATTTTGTTGTTTTCTGTCAAACCTCAACGTGAATCGGCCATAGGTATACATATATCCCCTCTCTTTAGAACCTCCCTTCCATCTCCCGCTCCATCCCACCCCTCTAGATTGATACAGAGTCCCTGTTTGAGTTTCCTGAGCCATACAGCATCCTTTTCAATTTTTGATCAGGTTTCTTACTATCCTTGTAGATAAGGGAAGTGTTGAGCATAGTGAATTTGGATTTCAGCCAGGCATCTGACAAAAGTTGTTCATGATATCCTCATGGACAAAATGGAGAAAAGGGAGCAGAACGAGAAAGTGATTAGGTCAATTTCTAATTGGTTGAGTGACCATATCTCAAATAGGCTATTTAAATTACCAATATTATCACCATTTTCGGATGAAGAAATAGATGGAGGGAAGTGAAGTGGCACTTGTGGTCAAATAACTAGCATAGGGCTGTTTTCAAAGCACTTGGTATAAATCCAAGGGATAATTACTGACATATATTACTTTTGCTTCCTGATGAAGTCTGTGACCACTTAGGGCCTCAGTTTAATTCAGTTGCTCAGTCAGGTCTGACTCTCTATGACCCCATGGACTGCAGCAAGACAGGATTCCCTGTCCATCACCAACTCCTGGAGCTTGCTCAAACTCATGTCCATTGAGTCCATGATGCCATCCAACCATCTCATCCTCTGTCGTCCCCTTCTCCTCCTGCCTTCAATCTTTCCCAGCATCAGGGTCTTTTTCAATGAGTCAGTTCTTCGAATCAGGTGGCCAAAGTATTGGAGTTTCAGTTTCAGCATCAGTCCTTCCAATGAATATTCAGGATCAAAGATCAATTTGAAATAGAAAGTAGAAGAAATGAGAAAAACTCAGAAGCTGTTATATAAATGGATTTCAAAATTATTCCAAATGCTAATATTGGGTTATAAAGAACATGAAACTAAGTGTCTGGATAACTGCCTATTGACAGATGCTTTAAGATGATTTAGTTCTGCCTCAATTCACATTAAAATAGAAACAGAACATGTGAAATCAGTGGAGCATCTCACTGGGTGAGCCAAGTTAATAATGTGACCTAGATTACATACTTTCCTTCCCAAAGACCATGTCACCTCTTTATCATGTGATATACTAGGTGAAAAAAGGAGGGTGAGGACATTACTGTGGTGTGTGTGAACACATAGACATTTGTCTATGTATTTAATCAGATATGTAGGCCCAGGTCTATACCGTTTGCATTTAAGGGATTATTACCAGTATATGTCCTTATGCTACATGACACAAAGTAATCTAGTAATCATTTTCCTCTCGTTTTTCCTCCCCTGAAGAGGCACCCAAGGTGTATTTGCCTATAAAGATCAGTTTGAGTAGAAACTGGGGAGGTGATATGAGTGAAAAGGGTAGTAGAAGTCACTCAATCAGAATAGCAAAAAGGAAAGAGAATAAAAACAAAACAAAAAACACAACAAACAAACAAAACCAATAATAGCCCATAGCTGCTCCAGCAGCAGAAGGAGCAGCCGTGGCCAGGCAGACCAGCTACCAGACTCCTCTCCATACTCCTAGTCCATGTCCACCTTGCTGCCAGGGTGCCCCAGAGGAAGGTCAACTCTGCATTGGGGCTGGGGAGGAGGAGCCCAAGAGGAGACCTGGGAGGTTGTCAACTAAACATGCTCCTGCCAAAATGGAAACAAAACCAAAGAAGGCAGCAGGAAAGGATGACTCTTCAGATAGAAAAGTGCAAACAAAAGAGAAAAGGGGAGCAAAGGGAAAACAGGTGGAAGTGGCCACCCAAGAGACTAAAGATGTACCTGCATCAAATGGAGAGACTGAAAAGATAAAGAAAAGCAGAGGCTGTTAGAGGAATAAATCACAGGAATATTCTAAATGCTAATACTGGGTTATAAAGAATGTGAAACTAAATGACATGTGAGAAAAAAAAACAACCCTAAACAATTGCCATTTCTGTTCTGATTTTGTCGGCTTGGCTGCTATTTAAGTCTCCCATCTCTAGTTCTTTAGGTAGATTTAGCCCTTGATGATTTGCAAAATAATTTCACACATGTCATTTTTTGGGATATTACAACATTGTCACAAGTTAAAATTAAGAGATTAAAAAAACTATCTCCATATTACAGAAGAACAAACTGAGCAGCAAACTATTACCACAGTCTATGTTATAAACCTATCAGTCACCTCAAAATGATTTCTCCTACTCTATTATTATTATTATTTTGTGTGCATGTGTGTGATAAGAACTCTTAACACATCTAACCTATTAGTAAAATTTTAAGTACACACTACAGTACTGTTTACTATAGACAGTATGCTGTATATCTCTAGGCTTTCATTCATCTTGCATAACTGAAACTTTGTATTCTTTAGCTAATATCTCCTGTTTCCCCTCCTTCCAGCCCCTGGTAACCACTATTCCACCCTCTGCTTCTATGAGTTCAACTATTTCGATTTCTCAGTATAAGTGTTATCACATAGTATTTTTCCTTCTGTATCTGGCTTGTATCTATCTGTATCTTGGCATAATGTCCTCCATGCTCATCTGTATTGTCATAAATGACAGGGTTTCTTTCTTTTTAAAGGCTCAATAGTATTCCACTGTAAGTGTAGAATACATTTTTTTTAACCCATTCATTTGTTGATGGTCAGTTAGATTGCGTCCATGCCTTGGCTGTTGTGAATAATGCTGTAGTGAACACAGTAGTGTGGCGTCTCTTTCATATCTTGGCTATAATTTCTTTGGTTATATACCCAGAACTGGATTGCTGGACCATAGGTCTACCAATCTCTTGAATGGTTTCCAAAGCATATTGATGTCTGCTTTCAACCATTAACACAAACCATCATGCTAACCACTGCTTAACGGTAAAACCTGAAAGTCATCTAATCAAAACCTCAAGATAAAGAAATGATTTTGTAAATTCCTTCACTTGTTTTCAGTAAACCATATTGGACTACAAGGCAAATTTACTAAGCCCAAGATCTTAGGGTACAACTTGTGGTTATCTTCATGGTTTACAGAGAACAACTCTGGGAAGAAGACAGATGAAAAGCAATTGGGATTTCCAGAGTGGATGACATGGGCATTTTGGCTCTGTGAAATACCACTGCCTACTCAACAAGAAAAAATATAAAATGGGGATCAAGGAAATGAGGACAGAATTAGGCTATCATGTTGATAGCATGACTGTGATTTAAATTCAAATTTGGTTTTTATTTTACTAACAGCCATGACACAAATGAAAAATGGCCTGAATTACCTCTTCTGTCCCTGATAATGTGACTAGTGCTGGAGATACATAGGTATTATTTCTTTAAAACATTTGAAAAACTTCATGTCTTTTACTGTATCTACCTCTGATTCAACCACATTTTTTTTGGTGGGGGGTAAGAGAAATATTTATGTCTCAGGAAAAATAAATAACTGGAATTTTGATGAACCCAATACTTTAAAAAATACATTGATATGGCTAATTTAATTTATCCACTGTGCCATTCAGTGGCTTGGAATTTACTTTTGGAAACAGTGAGATAAAATTCTTTTTGTTGCAAAGATTTACTTATGTAAATATGAAAAGTAATATGCAAGTTACTTGCAGAGTGATTCTACTTCAAGGGACTAATTGCTGTAATTCTTGTTATTCTGACAATACTTCTTCACATTGGTGAGTCTTTAGTATCTATGTTGTTTTCAGTCTCCATATACCCTTTGTTATACAAGGTTAACACTTCAGAGACTGTTTATTTCACCCTTGTTTTATCGGCAATTTGAATAAGCTGCTAACAAGTGGAAGGAGTGTTTTGGTTATGATATCATGTCATGAACAGCTCAGCATGATAAACAGAATTAAAGAGAATTATCATGATTTTCCACTAATTTACATTTTTTCATACAAGAGAACACTTTACTAAATCAACTGTGCATAATGGTAACTAGTATTAGCATAAATATTAAATATAAATAGGATATAATTTAGAGCAAGATTTAGGGAACTACAAACACCTGGGTACAATTAAGGATCTTACTCATCTTCGTTACAAATTTTAATTCTTTTATTTGTTTTGCATCAGGCTGTAATGAGAAAAATATTTAACTCTGTCTTACCTGTCTGCCACACATGAAAGGGCTCTGGCCTTGTATTCAGCATTCTAATTGTTGGAGTGAAAGTTATAGCCTTCTTCTGGTGTGGGAGATGGCTGCAGGTAATTGAGTGGAAAATTAAGAGAATTCTCTTTGATTCTGTGAATATACCTTAGTGAGCTATTGTTATTTCCCCAAGCTTCCTTTTTTACAGAGATGTTCTTCCTTGTAAACCGCTTTACAAAAATTAGGATAGAAATATTGTAGTCATGGGCCAGATCTCACTATACTTGAGTCCTATATTTTTTATTGGAAGCTAATTGCTTTACAATGTTGTGGTAGTTTGTGCTGTGCAACAGCATGAGTCAGCCATAAGAATACATATATTCCCTCCCTCTTGAGTCTCCCTTCCACCTCCCACCCCATCCCGCCCCTCTAGGTCATCACAGAGCACTGAGCTGATCTCCCTGTGCTATGCAGTGGTTTCCCACCATCTCTTTTACATGTGGTAATGTATATGTTTCAGTGCTACTCTATTTCAGTAAGTGTTAGTTGCTCGGTTGTGTCTGACTCTTTGTGACCCCATGGACTGTAACCCACCAGGCTCCTCTGTCCATGGAATTATCTAGGCAAGAATACTGGAGTAGGGTTGCCATTTTCTTTTCCAGCAGATCTTCCCAACCCAGGGATCGAACCTAGGTCTCCTTCATTGCAGGCAGATTCTTTACCATCTGAGCAACCAGGGAAGTCCCTATTTCAGTAAATGGTACCACTATTAACACAGTTGTTTAAACCTCAAACCTAGGGATCATCCTTGATTCCTGCTATTTCCTTGTCTTCCCCAGAAAATGTGTCAGTGTGTCTTCGTAATTCCATTTCTAAACTTTATTTTTAGTTCATCTGCTTCTCTTCATATCTAGTCATCATACTGTGAGAAGGCTTTGGCAACAGCTTCTGGCCTGAGTTCCCTACCTCCTTCAGATGTTGTCTCAAATATCCTTCCTCAGAGTAATCTCCCTTCACTCTCTACTACATCCTTCACTTTTTATTTCTTTATTATCACTTACCACAACTTTTATTTACTTGCTTCTGGTATATTTACCCCTTACTAGAATGTAAGCTCCTGGAGGAGAGGAACTGTGTCTTTATTGGCACTTCCATACCCCATAATCTTAAATCTTTACCAATAACTCATGCATACTTAAGCTTTACTAAACTTTGAAAGAAGGAATACAAAATGTTTATCACCAGTAGTATGAATACAATATTTTAAAAAAATGAAAAAAAAAACCAATATGAGAGTATTATGGCCTTTCATCTCTATAAGCATTTCTTTAGGATGTATGTGATTAAAGTATGCTGAATAAGATCTTTTCTGTTGTGTTCAACTCTGTCAATGATAGCTTCTGAATGATCTAAATCGCCCTGTCTTTGCGCACATTTCACAGGACTAAAAATCATTTCCACATCTAAGTAGAAAGGTAGATCCACAGGAGGGAAGGGTTAGTTGTCAGAGGGAGAATCTATCTCTACTGGAAGAAGTTTAGCTGCCACTGGCTGAGGAGGGGAGGGTCTGAGATTCAAATTTGCAATTGATTGAATTAGCCTGTAATGGAATTTTTCATGCTTCAAGTGACCTGAATGCTGTGAATTTTACCTGAGATGTTATCAGAAGACAAAGACATCATCAGGGCAATGGAAGAGGGGAAGGGTTCATATTTATAGCTCACTGCCTTCTGACTTATCAATAATGAGATTAAAGTTACAAAGCCCATGTTTCCTTAGCACTAAAATGATAAAGCCTACATGACGTTTACTATCTTGTTTCTTTAAACATCCATTTTCAGCTACAAGAAGCAAACTCTTCCAGAATATAACAAAAGATAGAGGTTGGATCAAAGTGGATCAAAGTGGGACTGAGTACATGCCCTTTCCTACCTCAAAGTTCTTAATACTTTGAAAAGATTTTAAAAATGAGATAAGTGCAAAACAACTACAAAATAAAGGTTTACACAAGTAGAGACCAATAATACAAAATTGCTTTTAAACAGCAATGAAACTTTAAAAATTTGACTGTATTTTAGGATAGCAGAATTTTTACTGCCCGTACTAATCAGAATTGGCTTGACTATGTTGCAATTACAAATAAACCTTGGTATCTCAGTGACTGAACAAAGTTAAGGGTTATTTTTTACACAGAACCTGATGTGGGTTGGGTGTCACTCAATCTGTCTTGTTCCACCCTTGAACATGTGGTCTCCATGTCACTAAGGCAGGGGAAGAGAGGGCTATAAACCACCTCAGCCCCAAAGCCACACATGCTAATTGATATAACAACAATAGATTTGAACCATAAAAACGAAACCTCTTTCCTTAAAAGTTGCATAAAGTAAAATTAGTCAGATGTGATTTAAAAAGCAAGAGAAACACAAATGATATTAGAAATATCAACTGAAGTGTAGCCACAGACGCTGCTAGGAATTTTTAAATTTAGAAATTTTAAAAATTTTCAAGAAGAGATATAAAGCCTAAACAGGAATAATTCTTGAGTTCCTAACAGAATTTGTGAATAATTGCTGTATGAGAATAACTAAAGGACAAATTAAAAACATAGCCAAAAGTTAATCACTACAATAATAATAGGTCCAAGTGTTTGGCTGCATCCTACAGGGCTGAAAGCCATGTAACTGCCTAGCTTCAAGACCAAAGAATGAGCTTGAAGACAGTGACAGAGACATCAGTGGTTTATTGGACAGGGGCATCTTACATGTCCAAAACAAAGGCTCCTGGAGGGACACCCCTCTGTGTATAGCAGACAGCTGGCGGGACATGGCAGCCACCTTTACTGCTTGGGAGAGAAGGAGGCCACTACCATTTTTAGGGAGAACTGACGTCAGGTGGGGGCTCATCAGTTACCAAGGAAACCATTGGCCTAGGGCATGGGGCAAGCCTGTAGGCAGTTATGGACTAAGCCCTATAATTAAGAGGGTGAATAGTTGCGTGAGTGAAGTAGAACTGGTCGAGCTGGGGACATGTACAGAAAACGAGAGAAAAGTCAACAGGAATGGCCTGACCATACAGTAAGTAATTTTATGGATGAGTTCTATCAACTCTTCAAGGAATAGATAATTTCTATGTTATATAAAGAGTTCTGGAGGATAGGGAAATATGCAATGCTATACAACTCATTTTACAAAGCTGTCAGAATCATGATACTAAAGCTGATGTAGGATAACACAAAAAGGGAACTATAGGCTAATTTCATGTCTAATAATATCAGAAACTTATTCAGTACATATTATTGTGCCAGACACAGTTCGAAGCCATTTAGCCAGTATGCTGCCTCCAAAAATAATGGAGAAAATCCACTTCCAGCAATGTTAGACTAGATTTTACCCTACCAACACTTCCACTGAAAATAGCTAGAGAAACTGGGTGAAATATTTTAAAACACTTCTTTGAAAGGGAGCTAACAGAGAAGAGAAGATTTGCAGGGCCAAGATTCCAGAGAGGATGGAAGCTTGGGGAGGGCAGTCTGGTATTTGGTGGGGCTTCAGCCTTCTAAGAAATTGCTGATTCTGAAAAGCTGTGGATAAGAAGCTAAGCAGTTGAGCTGAGATTTTGGCAGATTCATGGAAATCAATGAATTAAGAGCTTAATGGGTAGGTTTAAGAGCTGATTAAATATATCTGGAGGGAAAACTAGTGAATAAGAAGATAATTCTGAAGAAGAAATCTCAGACTGAAGCGCAGAGGAATAAAATGATTAAAAATAAAGAAATAAAGGTAAAGAATTATATGTGGAAAAAATAGAGCACGTGGGATTGGAATTTCAAAAGGAGAGGCAATAAAAACAATGTGGAGATAACGGTTGTGACTTTTCTAAAATTCATGAAATTCTTACATTGAAGCAAAAATTCAAGAAGTCTTGTAAAACTTAAGCAGAATTTCTCCTATATACATCATAGTCAAACTGCTTAAAACCAAAGACAAAGCAAAAATCTTAAAAAGCAGCCAGAAGGGGGGAAAAAAAAAAAACACACCCTCTTCAAAGGAAAAAATATGACTGAAACAATAGAAACCAGAAGCAAACAAAATGGCATCTTAAATGTAATGAAATAAAATAGTTGCCAATCTGGAACTCTCTATTCATGAAGCTATCTTTTGCAAATGAAGGCAAAACAGAGACATTTTAAACTAAAAAAGACATCACCAGGACACTTGCACTAAAGGAAAGACCTTAAAGGGAAATACCTTCAGGCACCAAAACTTTATCCCAAGTGGAAGCTGTTAGATGCAAGAAAAAAA
>SJYQ01008443.1:0-10320 GCA_006410935.1 Redunca redunca
CCAAGAAAATAAAGTTTATCACTGTTTCCATGATTTCCCCATCTATCTGCCATGACGTGATCATGGCATTTGAAGTGATCATACATTCTAGGCAATGAAATTTGTGACAAAAGAATTGGTTACAGAAAATAACTAAAAGAGAGAGTAAATAATGAGGGAGAAAAGAATTTGAGAGAGTTGGTGACGCACTGTCTAACAAGAGAGCCCAGTTTTAAGCTTTTGCATTTAGGAAAATAGTGGTGAAAACACGTAGATATTGGGGGAAAGGGAATATTATTAGTAAGAAGCATGATGTATGACACGTTGCATGTGAAGGAGGGTGACATGTCAGGATCTCCTTGCAAGTATTAATGTCTTCAAATGCTCAAGTCTCAAATATAAAGTGATGTAGTATTTGTACAAAACTTAGGCACATCTTCCTGTATACTTTAATTTCTAGATTACTTATAATATATAATACAATGTAAATGTATGTAAATTTTCACCAGCATATGGCAAAATCGAGTTATGCTTTTGGGAACTTCCAGGAAAAATTTCCCAAATATTTTCAATCATGTTTGGTTGAATCTTTATATGCTGAACCCGTAGATGCAGAAAGTCTAGATTAATGTCTAGATAAGAGTGCTATTTAAGAGAGACTACAGCAAGTAAAGACAGTGGACCAGAAATGTGGTGCTTTCTTCTACTCACTAATTATCACACTTCTTGCATTAAAAAAAAAAAATAAAGAATGACCATTTCCATTCATAACCTTCCTTTCTTATCATAACTTTCATCCAAAATCTTTAGGAATCTGGAATCCCCCTAACTGTAATCATCTTAACATGTCCTTGTTTTAAATCAAAGACTTCATTTTTAATTTAATCCAACAAACTTTATTCCTTTTACTACTTCTGAAAATTTGATTATGATAACCCTTCCTCTTTTTATTTATATTCTCCCCTTTCCCCACTCCTTTTATGCTTTATTTTCACCAAATCTACATATTATTTTTGGAAGCCTGAATAACAAAATGGTTAAGAGTATTTGCTCTGAATTTCACAGGGTCTTGGCTATTTAAAATCCTCACTTAAAAATATCTAACCACTGTGAATTTCAACTTCCTTACCTATGAAACAGAGGATAATAAGAACACCATTAACATAGGGTTGTGAGGAAGATAAAATTGAATATTTGTAAATGACTTAACAAAAATGCCAGGCACCCTATAAGCACTATGCAAATGCGAATCATTTGCAACTCTTCTTCTTTGTATACCTTATTTTCTTTCTCTTCTTCAGGCTTACTTCTTTCCACTCTTCTCTCTTAACTTTCTCTTATGTTGCTCACTTCACAAATCACAGAATGATAATGAATCATATCAACATCTAAGCAGATTTAAGCAAATACATTTAAAATGTGTAACTTTAGGCATAGTCTTTTATCCTAGCCTCTTCTGTATTGATGATGAGCAAGTTGGATAAGGCAGCACTACGTCAAATCCAAAATAAATCAAATCAATCTCATGATTTTCTCTCCAGAGCTAGAATCTTGTATTTCCTCTTTCATGTTGGGCAGTGCCATTTATTCTAGTCCCCAGGTTGACCTCCCTGTAGCTCAAACAGTAAAGAATCTACCTGCAATGCAGGAGACCAGGGATCAATCCCTAGGTCCGGAAGATTCTCTGGAAAAGGAAATGGCAATCAACTCCAGCATACTTGCCTGGAGAATCCCATAGAGAGAGGAGCATGACAGGCTACAGTCCATGGGGTTGCAAAAAGTCAGACACGACTGAGCAAGTAACACACAAACACACCAGGTGACCCAGAGAGATGTTATGGGGTGGGAGGTGGGAGAGGATTCATGTTTGGGAACGCATGTACACTCGTGGTGAATTCATGTCAATGTTTGGCAAAACCAATACAGTATTGTAAAGTAAACTAAAGTTAAAATAAAAATTAAAAAAAAAATAAAATTTCAGAATAATATTTCAAGTGTTTTCTCCTCTATCCCTATATAAAATCAGTCACTAATCTCTTCATTTCAATTGTAGCTTTTAGTTCCCTCTCTTTTTCTAGAGACCTACTGATGCTGCTCCACCTCCACACGCACTATCTCAAACCTGGATCAGCCTAAACTGATCTTCACCCCCCCTCAATAACCTAGACTCCAAAAATCTGATTAATGTCTAGATAGGAGTGCTACTCTCAGACATGTTTCTACACACACACACACACACACACACACAAATCAGCATAAAGTTAACTTGACCATTTACGAGTAAAATCATTCAGGGAGAATTGCCTTTTTCTTAATATAATTAACAAGGTGTTGAGCCTTTCTGCCACATGCACAGATGAATGTGTAAGAACAGGTAGCTAGTTTCTGCTTTTTGATTAATATCACATAACTATGTTACTGTCTTGGTAGTCTTTTGTAATAATGCAACAAAGGCCCAGGTTTCCTGTGCAAAAATCTAGTTTTGGCTTGGCTCCTTCTTTTTGGGAGCTTGGCTGATTTCCAGAATTGCCAAAACAAAATATCACAGACTGAGTGGTTTAAATGTCAGAAATCATTTTTCTCATAGTTCCAGGGGCCAGAAGTTCAACATTAAGGAGCTGGGAAATTGGGTTTCTCCTGAGGCCTCTTTCAAGATATAGTTTACATGTGACCATTGTCATGTGTTCACATGGTCTTATCTCTGTGCCTGTCCATGGCCAAATTTCCTCTGTGTGGGTGCATTCTGGGTGCTATTTTTTTTTCAAACTATAAGGATATCAGTCATATTGGACTACAGCCCTCATTCTTATAGGGCTTCCCTGGAGGCTCAGCAGTAAAGAATCTGCCTGAAATGGCAATGCAGGAGATGCGGGTTTGATCCCTGGGTCACAAAGATCCCCTGAAGAAGGAAATGGCTATCCAATCCAGTATTCTTGCCTGGAAATCCCATAGACGGAGGAGCCTGATGGGCTACAGTCCATGGGGTCTCAAGAATTGGACACAACTTAGTGACTAAACCATGAGCAACCCGTCTTTATGACCTCATATAACCATAATTATCCTTTAAACCCCCTACCTCACCTATCTCCTTTATTTATCTAGATTTTTTACTATCTTGAACTTTCCTCACCTCCTAAACTCTACTACTGTGGGCAAGAATCCATTAGAAGAAATGGAGTAGCCAACATAGTCATCAAAAGAGTCTGAAATGGAGTATCTGGGTGCAATCTCAAAAACGACAGAATGACCTCTGTTCATTTACAAGGCAAACCATTCAATATCACAGCAATCCAAGACTATGCCCCAAACATTAATGCTAAAGAAGCTGAAGTTGAACAGTTCTATCAAGAATTACAAGACCTTCTAGAAATAACACCCCCAAAAGATGTCTTTCTCAACATAGGGAACTGGAAAGCAAAACCAGGAAGTCAAGAGACACCTGGAGTAACAGGCTTATTTGACCTTGGAGCACAAAATGAAGAAAGGCAAAGGCTAACAGAGTTTTGCCAAGAGAACACGCTGGCCATAGCATACAACTTCTTCCAACAACACAAGAGAAGACTCTACCCATGGACATCACCTGATAGTCAATACTGAAATCAGATTGATTTTATTCTTTGCTGCTGAAGATGGAGAAGCTCTATACAGTCAGCAAAAACAAGACCGGGAGCTGACTAAGGCTCAGATCATGAACTTACTGCAAAATTCAGACTTGAAAAGAAGACAGTAAGGAAAGCCACTAGACCATTCAGATATGATCTAAATCAAATCCCTTATGATTATATAGCGAAAATGAGAAATATATTCAAGGGATTAGATCTGACAGACAGACTGCCTGAAGGACCATGGATGGAGGTTCATGACATTGTACAGGAGCCAGTGATCAAGACTATCCCCAAGGAAGGAAAATGCAAAAAGGCAAAATGGCTGTCTGAGGAGGCCTTACAAATAGCTGAGAAAAGAAGAGAAGCTACAGGCAACGGAAGAAAGGAAAGATATACCCATCTGAATGCAGAGTTCCAAAGGATAGCAAGGAGAGATAATAAAGCCTTCCTCACTGATCATGCAAAGATATAGAGGAAAAAATCAAATGGGAAAGACTAGAGATCTCTTCAAGAAAATAAGAGCTGCCAAAGGAACATTTCATGCAAAGATGGGCACAATAAAGGACAGAAATGGTATGGACCTAACAGAAGCAGAAGATATTCAGAAGAGGTGGCAAGAATACACAGAAGAACTATGCAAAAAAGATCTTCATGACCCATGTAATCATGATGGTGTGATTACTCATGTAGAGCCAGATAACGTGGAATGCGAAGTTAAGTGGGCCTTAGGAAGCATCATTACAGAGAAAGTTAGTGGAGGTGCTGGAATCCCAGTTGAGCTATTTCAAATCTTAAAAGATGATGCTGTGAAAGTGCTGCACTCAATATGCCAACAAATTTGGAAAATTTAGCAGTGGCCAAAGGACTGGAAAAAGCCAGTTTTCATTCCAATCCCAAAGAAAGGTAATGCCAAAGAATGCTCAAACTACCACACAATTACACTCATCTCACATGCTAGCATAGCAATGCTCAAAATTCTCTAAGCCAGATATCAACAGTATGTGAACCAAGAAATTCCAGATGTTCAAGCTGGATTTACAAAAGGCATAGAAACCAGAGATCAAATTACCAACACCCCCTGGATCATAGAAAAAAAGCAAGAGATTTCCAGAAAAACACCTACTTCTGTTTTATTGACTTGAAGTCTTTGATTGTGCGGATCACAACAAACTTGGAAAATTCTTAAAGAGATGCGAATACTAGACCACCTTACCTGCTTCCTGAGAAACCTGTATGCAGGTCAAGAGGCAACAGATAGAACTGGACATGGAACAACAGATGGGTTCAAAATAGGGAAAGGGGCACGTCAAGGCTGTATATGTTGTCACCATGCTTATGTAACTTATATGCAGAGTACATCATGTGAAATGCCAGGCTGGATGAAGCACAAGTTGGAACCAAGATTAGGAGAAATACCAATAACCTCAGATATGTAGATGATATCACCCTTATGCCAGAAAGCAAAGAACTAAAGAGCCTCTTGATGAAAGTAAAAGAGGAGAGTGAAACAGTTGGCTTAAAATTCAACATTTAGAAACCGAAGATCATGGCATCCAGTCTTGAAAGACTTTATTTTTGGGGGCTCCAAAATCACTGCAAATAGTGACTGCAGCCATGAAGCTAAAAGATACTTGCTCCTTGGAAGAAAAGCTACTATCAACTGAGACAGTGTATTAAAAAGCAGAGACATTCTTTTGCCAACAGAGGTCCATTTAGTCAAAGCTATGGTTTTTCCAGTAGTCATGTATGGATGTGAGAGTTGGGACTATAAAGAAACCTGAGTGCTGAAGAATTGATGCTTTTGAACTGTGCTTTGGATAAGTCTCTTGAGAATCCCTTGGGCTGCAAGGAGATCCAACTAATCAATCCTAAAGGAAATCAGTAATAAATATTCATTAGAAGGACTGATGCTGAAGCTGAAACTCCAATACTTTGGCCACCTGATGCAAAGAACTGACTCCTTAGAAAAGACTCTGATGCTGGGGAAGGTTCAAGGCAAGCGGCAAAGGGGAAGACAGAGGATGACGTGGTTGGATGGCATCATGGACTTGATGGCCTTGAGTTTGAGCAAGCTCTGGGAGTTGGTGATGGACAGTGAAGCCTGACTTGCTGTGGTCCATGTGGTTGCAAAGAGTGGGATGCAGCTGAATTGGAACTTTTAGGACAAATGACAATGCTCATCTGAATTTGACCTAATGAAGTATAAAATAGACATTTTCTGAATTTTCCTTTTTATTTTCCTATGCCCCATCCTGCAATCAGTGCTACCTCTAAAGAAATATTTTGTATTCATTTGAGACTTTGAATACTACTTTCAAATTTGTCACAAATGGATCCCATTTTCAGAAAGATTTATCTTTACTGAGTATTCACTCCATTTCATTCACGTTACTTAAACTTACANTCCAGTACTCTTGCCTGGAAAATCCCATGGACGGAGGAGCCTGGTGGGCTGCAGTCCATGGGGTCGCTAAGAGTCGGATAGGACTGAGCGTCTTCACTTTCACTTTTCACTTTCATGCATTGGAGAAGGAAATGACAACCCACTCCAGCGTTCTTGCCTGGAGAATCCCAGGGACAGGGGAGCCTGGTGGGCTGCCATCTGTGGGGTCGCACAGAGTCAGACATGACTGAAGTGACTTAGCAGCAGCATACAAGTATATACATTTTATATACATACAACTATATATATTTTATATATATATTATATATATGAACACACACACATAAAATAAGGTAAGTCCTGGAGAAGCCTCTTGAGAGTCTCTTGAACAACTAGGAGATCAAACCAGTCACTACTAAAGGAAATCAACCCTGAATATTCATTGGAAGGACTGATGCTGAAGCAAAGCTAAAGCTCCAAATGCTTTGGCTACCTGATGCGAAGAGCCACCTCATTGGAAAAGACCCTGATTCTGGGAAAGATTGAGGGCAGGAGCAAAAGGGAGTGACAGAGGATGAAATGGTTGGAGGGCATCATTGACTCAATGGACATGAGTTGGAGCAAACTCCAGGAGATGGAGAAGGACAGGGAAGCCTGGTGTATTGTAGTCCATGGGGTCACTAAGAGTTGGAGATGATTGAGTGACTGAACAACAACAAAGGATAAGTGAGGTTTTCTTAAAGCTAAATGCTTCCTTATTATTCCATGACAGGAATTTCAATCTGATGGGGGAATACGTGAGGATTTGAGAGACTGTGAATATCTGAAGCACTGATGGAAAAACACCCTTTCTCTTGGGCTATGATTTATAGTGAAAAGGATGTGTGTGGTAGGGTAGGGAGGAAGAGGAAAGATCTGGAAATTGTAAGTCTTAGCAAAGAGATATTTATGAGATTAAAGTGGAACCCAGGTCACTCCAGCTCTATTCGGTCATTCAAATAAAGAATTCCCTGAAGGTAGTAAAAATATATGAAGTGTCTGAAAGCTAATATACAAGATAGTAAGAGGTGGATTGTGAAAGGGATCTATCCCTTACTTTACCACTAAGAGAGAGAAGTATCAGTGCACAGGAAACAAAGGTTAAAATCAGTCAAAAAGCAAGTGAAAAAAGTAGGTAAGAGATGGCAATAGGATACCAAAAAATGACTGAGAAGTAAGATTGTGAATGTGGACAAATGCCTTCTTGTGCCTTTTATGAGCATCCTGTTATGTTTTACACGGTTGTAAGGATCTTTTAATAGGGCCAAATCCAATTTGCAAGGAAAGAAGCAAACAGATGAACTACACGCTTAGGGTATTTGCTTTTTGGAGCTGTTTTTAAGAGACTTTCCAACCCTGCTTCTCAACCACAATAAACACAAATATATTATGCTCAACAACCCCCAACACACCTATATACCTGTGTACATGCACACCCATGTCGGGGTACACACACACAGTTGGCATCCTGGTACTTCTTCCATTTTCTAATGTTACAATATTCTCAAATCCACACTTGAAACTACCTTGTGTGAATATCTTCCAACAATGAATCCTTATATTTGCTGTGTGGACAGAGATGTAGATGTTACGTACAGGATTGCTGCTCCCAAAATCAATGCCAGCAGGTTTTTGGCCTGTGGTCCACATTTATATGTATCCATAGCAGCAACAACAAGTGTTTTTTTCCCCATTATTCTTTGACAAAAAATACTGCTTTCTTTTTGAAGTTTTCTTGAGAGAGAAAAAAAAATGCAACTTTGGTAGTTACTAAACAATTTACCAGTAAGAGAAATAGCCTTGGATGTCAACTAACTAAAGAGAAATGTTTGGAAGAAACAATTTAAAAATATCTACAGGTTGCAAGTATCTCACCAGTGGCAGTTAAATTTGACATAGCATCCACCAAGGAGATTTCTAACATCCTTATTTTTCAAAGAACATGCAGTGAATGAGGAAGCATAGTAATATTAGAAAATAGGCTTAATATTCAGACTAGCCTAAAGTTTCATAAGCAATAGAGGTATACTGGGACATAGAACCTTCAGCAGATACTGAATTAGATCATACTTTAACTATAGTTATGTGTCTAGACTATGGTATATGTTCCAAGAGTTATGTGAAAGAATGCAATATGCTGACTGTGAGCTATTTGCAAAGCCCCAAATAAGAAATAAGTATCATAATATAATTAGGTAACTGAATTACAATTAAATTCCATCCTATATTACATTATTAAAATAACATTTTAAATCATAAGTAGCAAGTCTAGACAAAGTGCCATCTTGAGGGAAAGCATAATTGTCCAGGGGGTGATAGAGATGAATGAAAATCCTATCTTGGCTGCAAACAAAAGCTAAGAAAATCATTCCTACAACATAGACTCCCTTGCAAAAATATGATTTTAAGACAGACTTTATTTCAGCAAACATTTATATTTCTTAAAAACACAATTTTGCCAAGATTTAAAATCTAAAGATAGGTACTGTATCTGGACATATTATTTACACACTGATATCTACACAAAATTTACTATAAAACCATGCAATTTGATCAGAGGTTTAGCAATATTTGGAAATTCTGTGAACAGCAAAATAATCTCCACACCAAATCTGAGGGCTTAAGGGCCAGGCTTTAGCTCCAGAACATGAAAAAACCAGGACCACTAAAATCAAAGACCAGTTCTAAAGAAAATAAGAATCATGGAAGAGCTATGAAGCTGAAATAAAATCTCATTCTGGGTAACAAGTTTAGAAGTAATGTTAGAATAAGTTTTTTAAAAGGTGGGGGAAGAGAAGGAAACTGATAACTTATTTAGACTTTTCCATTGTCAGATACAACTTTAATCTTCACAGTAAAGTTTGTTAAGAATTTTTATCTTCCTATTCTATAAGAGGAAAAATAATGCTTGTCAAAGAAACTCAATAAAAGAGAATAAAATAACATTACTGAATTGTTGTAGATTAAGTAAGATTTCCGTGTGTGGGTATGCTCAGTTATGTTTGACTCTTCGCAAGGAGTTGACCTAGGGATCTTCCTGACCTAGGGATCGAACCTACATCTCGTGTCCTGCGTTGGCAGATGGATTCTTTACCACTAGCGCCACCTGGGAAGGCCAGGTGTTCAACTCTTTGAAACCCCATTAATTGTACCCCACCAGGCTCCTCTGTCCATGGAACTTTTCAGGCAAGAATATTGGAGTGGAGCTTCTCAAATGGTACAGAACCCACTTGCCAATATGCAAGGGAAATAAGAGATGTGGATTTGATCCCTGGGTCAGGAGATCCCCTGGAGGAGGGCACAGCAACCCAGTGTTCCTGTCTGGATAATCCCATGAGAGGAGCCTGGCTGCCTACAGTCCACAGGGTCGCAAAGAATCAGACACCATTGAAGCCACTTAGCATGCATGCAAGCCATTGCCTACTTCAGGGAATCTTCCCGACCCGGAGAGGAAACCTGTGTCTCTTGTGTTTCTTGCATTGGTCCCGACCCGGAGAGGAAACCTGTGTCTCTTGTGTTTCTTGCACTGGTAGGCAGATTCTTTACCAATGCACCACCTGGGAAGCCAACTGCATTCTTATTACAATTTAATTCATGGTTACAATATAGTCTATATGGCCGTGACTTTACAGAGTTTTCTGATCCCTAATGAAGACCATGGGTAACAAAATATATATTTGTCTGTTTTTGAAGTAAATGAATAAAATCTTTCATAATAATTATTATTTTTAAACTTCTCACCTCCTCTTACCTATAGAAGCTCATCTAATCAAACAGAACAAGATAGATGTATCTATTTGTTGTCACATGTATTTGTCATAAATATATGAGTTACTTTGATTTTATTAATAGTCCCCTATATAGAGCTTATTTCACTTTAAAAACAATAACAGAAAATAATCTGTTTAAACTATAATATTTGAAAGAGTAAACATTTGTATTTCTATCAGTAAATTTATACTAAAAGTCAATACTAGCTTTCTCAAGTTTTCATTTTTATCAAGATTAAAAGGAAATAGTTACGGAATAAGTGGCCTGCATCTAAAAAGAGTTACTAGTTGCTAAAACACCTTTAACATAGGAAAAGGAGTATGTCAAGGCTTTATATTGTCATCCTGCTTATTTAACTTATATGCAGAGTACATCACGAGAAACGCTGGACTGGAAGAAACACAAGTTGGAATCAAAATTGCTGAGAGAAATATCAATAACCTCAGATATGCAGATGACACCACCCTTATGGCAGAAAGTGAACAGGAGCTAAAAAGCCTCTTGATGAAAGTAAAAGAGGAGAGTGAAAAAGTTGGCTTAAAG
>SJYQ01008444.1:0-19420 GCA_006410935.1 Redunca redunca
TTTAGTTCCTCTTCACTTTCTGCCATAAGGGTGGTGTCATCTGCATATCTGAGGTTATTGATATTTCTTCCGGGTAGGTCCAGTTTATTTTATTTTATTTTTTTAAGTGGAAAAGGAGGGCAGAAAAGGTATTTTGAGTAATGCAGTGTAAGAAGGACTCAACCCACCAATGCTGTCTTTGACAGAGACCATAAGCAGAGGGATGTGAGTATATCAGAAGCTGGAAAAGTAGAGGAAACATATTTTTCCATAGAGCAGGCAAAATGCAGCCATGTCCATACTTTGATTTTAGCTCAGTGAGAATAATGTTCAGACTCTGACCTACAGAATTTTAAGATAATAAATTATGTTATGAACCAACTAAGTTCCTGGTGATTTGTTACAGTGGCCATAGGAAACTAAGATGGAACCTGATAGATGAGCTCACTTTTACAAATATTGAGTTTTCAATGCTTTTGCAGTAGGTAGATGAACACATGGAAAAGTCAGGAAGGTATCTTAACTACAGATGCAGAATTAAGAGTTACTACAGATGATAATTAGAACAATGGGAGCAAATTAAATTGCTTATGGGGAATGAATAAGTTTAGAAGAAGAAAGGACTTAACTCCAATAGTTAGTTAATTGAATAGGAGAAGAAGCCAGTGAGGAGGCTGAGAAGGAGCAGAGTTAGGCATAATAAAATGAGAGCAAGCCTCACAAAACCAAAGGAAGAGAATGTTTCAAGGAGGGTCATTGGTAATCAAGGCGGATGAGGGTCATTGGTAATCAAGGCGGATGGTTAGACTAGTAAAATAAACACTATAAATCATACATTAGATTTTATGACAGAGGTAATTTGTTATACTAGTAAGAGCATTTTGGGTGAAATAGTAGGTATACTAGGTATTGAAGGTAAATTGATGTGAACTGAGGGATGAGCAAGGAGAGAGAAATGAAGGCAGGGAGTAATGACAACTCATTCCAGAAACTTGACAATGAAGGAAATAACAGAGAAGTTGCAGGGGAAAATGTTGTTAAGGGAGTGTGTTTAAGTAGGCCCTCCCAGAAGCAAGCATCAAGATGGGATTAGACTGTGCAAGGTTTTTTTGTTTGTTTGTTTGTTTTTGTTTTTGTTTTTTTTTTTTAATTAGAGGAGACATTTGTTGAGAGAAAATGAGGAGAAATATGGAAAAGGCTGAAAAAGTATGACCCTGAGTGAAGGAGAGAGGGAAGGATAGTTGGGAGAAAATGTCTTGGACTGCTATGAAGTCTATGGAAGGTTCAACAAAGCCATTAGGGAGTGCTCAAGCCAAAGTCAGTCATCAGAGTAGTCCCATGACTTTCAGAAATGAACTCACATTAGCATTCTTCTTTGTCTCTGGCATAAGCTGGGGTAGCATGGGGGAAGCATAGTCTCCAGGCAAAATGTAGGAATGGATTTCAGAACATAGTAATATGGACCCTTGGTTAGAGGTCTATGAGACACATTTTTCATGGCTTTCACAGATGGGTTTTCATGGCTTTTAAAAAAAGTTTAGTGTATATTTAAGCTCATTAGATGGAGCCAGGAGAGAGAGAGAGAAAGAGAGAGAAATTGAAGATACCCAGGATAAAAGGAAGATAATTGATGCAGCAAGGTCCAAGTAAATGCTGGGAAGGATAGGATCTGTCAGAGTAAAAGTTATTGTCCTTAGATGAGATGTGAGATGCTTTGAAAGAAGAGGGTGGATGTAGGAGCATTTGTTGGTTTGGGAGTTCCAATCTCATGGTTTCTATTTATTCTTTAAGTTACAACATTGTTAATCAGCTATACCTCAGTACAAAAAAAGAAAGTTTAAAGTCTGGAAAAAACATTACAAGTTGAGGTCATTTCCTGAGAATGGGAGTATGAGTGTGGGGGAGGGTCAGAGTTCAAGGAAAGGCATAAAATAATCACTGTGGGGAGTTGGAGAGTGACCTATCTTGTGTTCAAATGGCTGGACAGTGTTAATGTGCACAGTTGAGTCTGGTCATGTAAACCAGTGGCATTAATCTGCCCCTATCCTCCCAGCTCTTTCATTCTCTTACCCCTCACCCAGTCTGTTCATTGGCCTGTTAATCTGTTAACAACCTACCTCCATGAATACTGCCAATATCTTTTCAACCACAATCATTTCTCCCTCCCATCTGTAACATCTCACGAGCCTCCAGGTCCTGCCAGTTTACTTGTTAGAATTTGCTTCAAACTTCCTTTCCTCTCAATCTTTTTCTTTCACTGCTTGAGTGATAGGATTTCTCATCTCTGCCTTCTAACTGGTTGTTTTGCCTCTCATCTTGTCTCATTTAAATCCATCTTGCATGTAACCATCAGAGTGATCAATCTAAACATTAGATCTGATCTTGATTATTTAAGGGCTTTCCTTGTGGCTCAGCTGGTAAAGAATTCGCCTGCAATGTGGCATACCTGTGTTCAATCCCCGGGTTGGGAAGATCCCCTGGAGAAAAGGAAGGCTATCCACTCCAGTATTCTAGTATTCTGGCCTAGAGAATTTCATGAACTGTATAGTCCATGGGGTTGCAAAGAGTCGGATATGACTGAGCAACTTTCACTCATGATTATTTTAAATCCTTCAAAGTATCCCCATAACCAGTAAAATTTAGTCTAAACTCCTTAACAAAGCATATGAAAGCCTCCATGACATAATTTTTGGCTACCTCCCCAACCTCATCTCTTATCTTATGCCCTTGCTCACTTTTACACACCAGCAGTATGTGGAAGTTTCCTGCATACTCCATGTTGGTTTTCACTTCTCCACTTTTTGCTTTCCCTCTGTCTTAAAAACTCCCTCCAAAGCTCACTCTATAAAGCTAACTCTCACTCACCTCTTATGAGAGCTTTGCCATCACCTTCTTTTATGGGCTTCTTCCTTCACCAGTATTATCACACTTCTTCCTAATGGTTTATTGGTTAATTGTTCTTTGGGTTCCTACTTTCCTATATACATTTTTATCGTTGTACTGACCACATTGGATAAAAAATAAGTGGCTTTTGTCTTTGTCTTTTCTATTAGTCTGAGCTCCAGGGACTCTCTCTGATTCATTTTTGTATCTTTGCAACTAAACAGTGCTTGGCCCACAACTGGTGTGAAATAAGTGCCTTTTAAAGAAAGGACGGTAGACATTGAGATGGCCAATAAACACATAGAAAGATGCTCAACATCACTCATTATTAAAGAAGTGCAAATCAAAACTACAATGAGGTATCACTCCATACCAGTCAGAATGGCTATCATCAAAAAATCTACAAACAGTAAATGCTGGAGAAGGTGTGGAGAAAAGGGAACCCTCTTGTGTTTTTGACGGGAATGTAAATTGATACAGCAACTGTAGAGAATATTATAGGGGTTCCTTAGAAAACTAAAAATGGAATACCGTATGACACAGCAATCCCCCTACTGGGCACATATCCAGAGAAAAACATAATTCACAAAGATACATACAGGACTTCTCTGTTGGTCCAGTGGTTAAGAATTTGCCTGCCAGTGCAGGCGACACAGGTTCTATCCCTGGTCCAGGAAGATTCCACATATTGATGGGATAACTAAGCCTATCAACTGCAACTACTGACTGTCATGTGCCTAGATCCCATGCTCCACAACAAGAGAAGGCTCTGCAATGAGAAACCCCACACACTGCAACTAAATTGTAGCCCTGACTTTCCAAAACTAGAGAAAGCCCACATGCAGCAACAAAGATCCAATACAGTACAAAATGAAAATAAATACATAATTTTTAAAAATTAAAAAAAATATACATGCACCCCTATGTTCATTGTAACACTATTTACAATAGCCAGGACATGGAAGCAACCTAAATATCCATCAACAGAGGAATGAATAAAGATGTGGTACATATATACAATGGAATATTACTCAGCCATAAAAAGAATGAAATTGGGTCATTTGTAAAGATGTAGATGGACTTACAGACTGTCATACAGAGTGAAGTAAGTCAGAAAGAGAAAAACAAATATCATACATTAACACATATATGTGGAATCTAGAGAAAATATATTGATTATCTTATTTGCAAAACAGAAATAGAAACACAGACACAGAAAACAAATGTTTGGATACCAAGCAGGGACGGGGAGAGTTGTGCTGGATTGGGAGATTGGGATTGACAGGTATACACTACTATGTATAACATAGATAACTAATAAGAACTTACTGTATAGCACAGGAAAATACTCAATGCTCTGTGGTGACTTAAATGGGAAGGAAATCCAAAAAAGAGGGGCTGTATTATATGAGTACAGCTGATTCACTTTGCTGTACAGCAGAAACTAACACAACATTGGGAAGCAACTATAATAAGAGCTTCCCTGGTGGCTCAGTAGTAAAGAATACACCCCCCAATGCAGGAAACGTGGGCTGATCCCTGGGTCAGGAAGTTGCCTTGGAGAAGGAAATGGCAACCACTCCAGTTTTCTTGCCTGAAAAATTCCATGGACAGAGGAGTTCAGAGGGCTACAATCCATGGGGTCATAAATAGTTGGATATGACTGAACAACTAAGCAAGATATGCCAATAAAAATTCATAAAAAATAAATAAAGGAGGGATAAAGGAAGAGAAGTAAGACAAAAGAGACTCAGATCTATAGAGTGGACTGTTGGACTCTGGAGGAGAGAGGGAGGGAGAGGGTGGGGTGAGATGGGAGAATGGCATTGAAACATGTATACTATCATGTAAGAAACGAATCGCCAGTCGATGTCCGATGCAGGATGCAGGATGCTTGGGACTGGTGCAAGGAGAGGACCCAGAGAGATGGTATGGGGTGGGAGATGGGAGGGGATTCGTGTTTGGGAACGCATGTACACTCGTGGTGAATTCATGTCAATGTTTGGCAAAACCAATACAGTAATGTAAAGTAAACTAAAGTTAAAATAAAAATTTAAAAAAAAATGAATAATGGAAGAAAGGAAAAGGGTAAGGAAGAACCCAGATCTTGGAATTATTCCACAATGCCACTCAGTTACAGAAATTATTTAGTAACTCTTAGTTAATTTTAAGAGACTAATTTATAATCAAGCCACACATTTCAAATAAAATTTATTTTTATGTGCTGATACTTTGATGAAATTCTATATGTTTATCTAGTAACTAAAATGTATTCAGTGTTCTTTGTAGGCAATTTGCAGCCAACCTTCTGTGCATTTCACTGAGNCTACTCACAGATACCCTTTTCTATTGCAGAGACCCTGAGAAACATGTTCATGAGCATTTAGAAATACTATTTTAAAACAGATCTAAGAAAGGAATGAATGCTGTAGGCCTTTATTTTGAGAGTTCTCTATTTTTATTGGAAAACATTATACTAATCACCTTCCCCATTTTTAAGAGAATGGTTCAAAGATAAACACACACACACACACACACACACACACACATGTTGACTATCACTCTGTAGCGGGCATTCTGCTTGGCACTCAATACAATAATGAATAAGTGATGGTTGCTGATCTGGATGAACTAAAAATCAAGTGGAAGACACATATACTATAGACAGGCAGATACATATTTATAACATGATACCTTAGTATAAGAATGAAGACAGTAATAGTACTGTTGAGAGGGAAGAGAATAGAGCACTACCCCTGCCTAAAGATTTGGAAAAGGCTTCATGAATGTGATACCCAAAGTATATACTAGGATGACTAGGAGTTTTGCAGACATAGAACCATAATTGCTTGGGAACCATGTATTGGGGAAGCCATAAATTTGGTATGGCTGGAACATAGAGTGGAAGACTAAGATAAGCAAGAGATGGCGGTAGAGAGTTGGAGAGATGAGGAGGGCTAAAATCCTTCATATTATGCTTACTTGAGGAACTTTGACCTATTTGTATGAGGATCAAGCATGGTCTTTTAAGCTAGATTACAATAAGATCATATTTGGTTTTAAGATGATAACTTAGGCAGCAGTGTGATAGGTAAACCTGAAATAGAGACAGAGGTGGCAAAGGAATTAGTTGGCCATAATTTAGAAGAGGTGGCTCAGTGGTAAAGAATCCACCTGCCAAGCAGCAGATGTAAGTTTGATCCCTGATTCAGGAAGATCCCCTGGAGTATTCTTGCCTGGGAAATCCCATGGACAGAGGAGCCTGGTGGGCTACAGTCCATGGGGTCACAAGAGTTGGACATAGTGACTAAATCACCACCAACAATTTAGAAGAGACATGCTGAAGACCTGAAGTAAGTCAGTGACAGGGAATGAGTTGTCCCGGAACTGAAGGGGTTCCCAGAATGTGGGCCTTTCACTTTTAAAACCAAGACTGTCTCAAGCAAATTGTAGTGAGTTGGTCACCCTAGATTTAAGGGAAAAAAGAACAACACACGACTTCATGCATGATTAGACTTAAAGGGAGCAGTAAAGGAGAGAAAGGAACTTCCTTGTGTTCACAGACTCCAGTCTTAGATGANATTGGATCAGTGGCACCATTCACTATAATACAGAATATAGGAGAGGAGTAGGGAGGAGTGAAGAGGTAATATAATAGGTCTTTAATGAGTCTGCTAGAAATATAAGTGTACAAATATACTATAGAGTATTAGAATCACTGGTCTAGATCTAGAGAGAATTTTATGAGTTGAAATTAGATTTGAAATTTACCAGCAAGATGGAACCCTGAAAAAACAGTACTATTTAAGTTGTAGACAGAGTTGGAAGTTCCTGGAGTTTGCTCAACTCATGTCCTTTGAGTCAGTGATGCCATCCAACCATCTCATCCTTTGTTGCGCTCTTCTCCTCTTTCCCTCAGTCTTCCCCAGCATCAGGGTCTTTTCCAATGAGCCAGCTCTTCGCATCAGGTGGCCAAAGTATTAAGGTTTTATAACAATTACAACACTTGAATATATCTATGCATATGCTTTGGATATATGTTATATAACATGGGCAAAGCTGCTTATCTTCCCCAAGATAGCCTTGCACTCACCAAAGTTAATGGTAGAAAAAAGTCAAGCAAGACTTAAGAAACCTGGAATTTTCCTGCTCTGCCAATAATTAAATCCTTGAGAGCCCTATTCCTCCTAGAACCTTAGGCTTCTCACTGTAAAATGAGAGGGTTAGACTAGATGACCTGCAGGGTACTTTTTCAGCTCTAGCTTTTTCTGATATCTAGGTGTCCTCCTGTGGACTTTCCTGGTGGCTCAGACGGTAAAGCATCTGCCTACAATGCGGGAGACCCAGGTTCAATCCTTGGGTCAGGAAGATCTCCTGGAGAAGGAAATGGCAACCCATTCCAGTATTCTTGCCTGGAAAATCCCATGGATGGAGGAGCCTGGTAGGGCTACAGTCCACAGGGTCGCAAACAGTAGGACACCACTGAGTGACTTCACTTTCCTCACTTTCCTGTGGAGCAGCCTTTCCACAGAACAACATCTCCCTCTGGCTGCAGGCCTGACCTCGATCCATCCATCCATTCACAAAAGCAGTTTTCCTAATTCCATTTAGTTGTCTATGTTGTGTTCTTTTATTCTGCTAGATTTCCTTAAGAGGATTGTTCTCCATTCTTTGTGTGACAATTTGCAGATTTCCATTTTGTTAGGGTCAGTTCTTGGAGCTTTATTAGTTTCCCTTGTTGATGTTATATTTACTTGGTTTTTGTTATCCTTGATTTCTTACATTGGTATCTGCACATTTAGGCAGAGGCAGATCTTCACCAATCAACTCAGTTTGGGTTTCTAGGCATATCTGTTGGTAATGTCCTTAGGCAAGTGGGGTCTGTTATTATGTTAAGGGTGGAGGGAGGCAAGTATTCAAGCTCTGAGTTTGGGGATGGGGAGGTGTGCCACTGACTGAGAACATGTGGATAGCACTGCTAGCTTGGTTCTTTACACAAGTAAGGCTGTTAGATGGTGCTGTACTTCCCTGGATTCTCTGGTCAGGCTTACTAGTTGATTGAGACTGGGTACTATATTCTGTAGTAGATGGGCCTATGAATTAGTTTCCCTCCCTGGGAGAGTATCAAGAGCCTGTATGGCTTTATTGTTTGGGACCCCAAATTGGGCAATAGTGTGCACTGAATTCCTTGGTAGGTGAGAACACCAGTTTGTTTTTGTTTTTGTTTTAATTTTTATTTTAACTTTATTTTACTTTACAATACTGTATAAAATAGAGAAGGATATGGATTGTGCTCTCTGTTCAAGAGCCACTCTAATCAGGGGTGTTGGGTGGACTATGCAACTTCCTGTGTGCTCTGGTTAGGTTCCCTGCTCAGGCAAGATAGAGGCTGTATTCAGCAATGAGCAGGGCCATGAATTAGTTTCCCTGCTTGGGTGCAGTGACAGATGTAGCCCTAAAGTTAGTAAAGCTCTTTGTTTGTTGTCTTAAGCCAACCAGTACTCCAAGTTCTCTGGCCAAACAGGTTCATTGGTTTTGCTATGCAAACTATCAGCTCTGCCTGCCTGCTTCTTGCCTTGAGTGTTGCTGGGCTCTACAGCTTCCAGATATTCTTGCTAGCCTTTCTGATAAGATGAGGTGGGAGATACTCTTCACAGTGGGTGGGGATATGTCTCAGTTCCTTTGACTGGGCAAGCCCACCTCTTGGTCCAAGCATTGCTGATTACACAGTTTCTAGGTGTTCTTGCCAGCTTTTCTGGTCAGATGGAGCTCTGGATCCATAGTAAGTGGGGGGGGGCTATGTTTCAGGTCACTTGCCTGAGTGGGACAGTGAAGGGTCACTGTAGACAATGCCCATTTTTTTCCAAGCAGGCTTTCTGGATTGGAGGGACTGGGAGTTACCCTCAGCCTTGGCTATGAGTTAATCTCCCAGCCTGGGCTTAGCAAAGGAACCCTCCAAGCCCACTGGCTTTATTCTGGGAGCAGTCAGCTCTGTATGTCTATCAGCTGGAGTGTTGCTAAGCTACACAGCTTTCAGGTGCTCTCACCAGCCTCTCTGATCATATGGGGTTGGGAGACACTCTCCCCAGTGGATGGATCCGAGTGGACTCAGCTCCTTGCCTCAGACTCCTTGGCCCAGGCACTATGGCCAGAAAAACTCCTCATCTGAGTACCCAAATCAGGCATATCCACATCCTGGTGAGAACTGCTGAGCAGTTCACTTAAGCCTGGTCAAAGTGCACCACTGACTCAGTTCTGCAAATGAGCAAAGCCATTTCATTAGGATTACTACTTGGGCACTGCAGCTATGAATTTGGTCTGCCAAGATCCTTTTTGAAAGCCCCTTCCCTCCGCTCCATAACAGTCAGATTCCCAGTGGTTGAACCCTGCAAGTTCCCCTGAAATCCCCATGTGGTGAGACCAGAGTAGGGGCTCTCACAAAGCAACCCATGAAGCTTAGGAGGGTGGTTGACTCACTGGGCTCTCCTTTCCCACTGGAGGAAACAGAGACCTCTCTGAGTGGTGCTACTGGCAATAGGAGGGACAATGCAGTCAGTGTGGAGCAGCTCCTCTTATCCTTCTAATGCAGTATCTTTTGGTCTCTGTGGTGCAGGGGATGCTCTAATCTCACCCTTATTTCTAGAATTCTCTCAGTTGTGCCATATTCTTAAATAGATATTAGCTCTTCTGAGGAGGAGTGAAGTAAAGAATGACATATGTTGCCATCTTGGTGATATCACTCTCCCCACTGTGGGTTTCTTGGGGGAGGTCATTTTGTCAGTGGTCACTCAACTAAAAATGACCCTCCCCCCACAAAAAGCAACACTTCAATATGTCAACAAACATCAGATATTCATTTTTGGTGAATTAGTTTCAGTTTTATATGATTCACTGCATTTGTCAAGAACATTCATAAAAATAACTTTCAGGTAATAATGTTTCATCTTTTTTGATTTCTGGTTTTAAACATGCACAAAGAAACAGTTTGCACCTCATATTAGTTGTTAACATGTAACTAGAGATCAGCAGTTAGCCAGTATTCAGCATTAGCTTGAGCAATGTGCTATTTAATGTATTATGAACACTAAAACACAAATAACAGTTGTCTTGTTAAATTATGATAATGATTATCATAATTTCAGTNTTATTCTTATGAAATGTAACCAGTCTTCCTTTGATCTCAAATCTCCTTTCTAAATATTGCAAATTTAAGTTATATATATAGCATATTAATTCATATTAAGTCTTACATATACTATACCTTGGACTCATATTTCCTAATCCCATTTTACAAAATGAAATAGTGGTGATAGTCTTATAAGCTAAACTTTCTGTATCTTTATCTTAACTGATTCTGTCATATACTTTTGCTATAGCAAAGCCTTAGTATTTTTATAATACTTTTATATGAATTGTGATAATAATTATATATAAAAATTGAAATACATGATACACACAAAAAGTGGCTTCATGTGCATTGCCAAGGAGTACTTGCCCCCATAGTTTGCTTCAGGTTTAGCTGTTCCCAGGAAGCCATGCCAGTTAAAAGACTGGTAGATATAAGGATTGTCCTCTTTGGGTTCATGAGTCATAATGCTATTTTAAATGAAAAAATAAACATGAAATATTTTAGGATATTAAAAAAAACAAACACACCTAGACTGTTATCATATATTCTCTAGGAAGCAAATAAATGAAATCATCCAGAAAGCACATTAGATGACAGATATATTAATATAATGGCATCTTTCAGAAAACAAAGAAATCTCCTTTTATTCTATTCCTCACTAAAACTAAGGTTTTTGTTAGGGACTATTTACTGTGTCTAAGAGTATCTAAGAAATCACTAGAATACTTAGATAAATGAAGGAAATACAATTTAAAAAATCTTACAGATTAATTTAGGTCGTGCTTTTTTACTCAGGAAATAGAGTTATCTTCTGACATAAACAAAATTATGTATATATTCATAGTTAGAAACATTGTTATCTTTGACAATGCCCCTCCCTCTCTGCAACCCCACCTCCTACTGAGAAATAAATATATAAAAGTTTCTACTAAAATTATTTCCAAGTAAGATTCTGCTTTCTTTCCCCCCTCCCAGTATTTACAAGCTTTAATTTTTCTTTTAAGGGATTGCTTACTTGTAATTTCTTCCAGAGAGCTGTTGCGGTGGAGATACAGGACTTCTAGGAAAGACACTTTGAAGGGATGAGCTCCAAGGATTCTGCACATAGATTTTTTTTAAGGGCAAGAGGAAAGGTTCAGCCATGATTTTAAGGAGATTGGAAATACAATGACCCATATTGATTGTTGTTGTTTAGTCACCTAGTTGTGTCTGACTCTTTTATGACTCCTGTGGACTGTAGCCCGGCAGGCTCCTTTGTCCACGGAATTCTTCAGGCAAGAATACTAGAGTGGGTTGCTATTTCCTTCTCCAAGGGATCTTCCCGACCCAGGGATAAAATCTGCGTCTCCTGCTTGGCAGGCAGATTCTTTACCAATGAGCCACCAGGGAAGGTGACCCATATTTATACCACGTGCTAAATATGTAAATATCAAGATATCTCTAGGCCTGTCCCTAAATGATGACAAATAAACAAAGATATTATTAAAAGGCAAATGTTTGGGTATTATGGTAGTAACTTAGCAGGTCTTTGTGTCTATCTGTCATCTATTTATATTCATCTATTTTCCTATAATATAGAATGGCTTATAGAAGGGGAAATGCAAATAGAAGATTCATTTCAGCTGTTACTGTAAGGAGTGAACCTTCCAGCCAAAAGAATTAAATATAAACCCCCCTTCCCATTGTTATATTGTGAAAAATGCTTATCCCCAGAGAAAACAAAGTTGACAAAAAGTAACAGAGAATACTGAGGCTGAATATAGAGAGTTGCAGCATTAAACAGATACAATATACAACAGAATTTTGCTAATACATATAAACCTTAACTGATAAAAAACTTTGTCCTTAAAGACCATACTTTCAGTAAGTGCATAAGCAAAGAGTAAATTCTAGTAATAATGGACTTTGAAATTGGCCTTATAACACAGACATGAGGCATATAAGTGGGTCCAGACCAGATCTACTCAGAGCCTATTCTTATAGCCATGCTAGTTATGAGTGGGTTCATAACATTGTGACATATCCATTCTGATGAGCCATACTGAAATCAAGAATATTTTAACATAGCTACTTTGACAGAAGTATTTTGACATGGGGAAATTTGATACAGACTGTAAAATAATTCACTGTGCTTTCTGATTAACAAAAGATTAAGTTGGATGTGAAATGTACACCAAAACTCATCCCTAAGTTTCAGTTCATGTCCATCCACAACCACTCTGGAGAGGGGGGAATCTTGGTTTGGTAATAATATTAGACATGAGATCATCTGGAAAGAGAAACTGATACAAACAAGAAGAATGATACAGACCCAGTATTTTTCCTCCATTGTTTAAATATTTTTCTTCCGCCTTTGGGCTTCCCTCTTCTGCTTTCTTTTCGCAGCCTTCTTTAAAATGAAATAAAAGGCCACCACAAAACACAAAAAGAAAACCATGACTCTTGAAAGTGTGATTTCAGTGAAGCTTGGCAAGAAAGTTTCTCTTTTGTCTATAGCCAGTCCTTCTTGTCTTTGCTGCCTGATGTCACAGTAGACAGAATCACAGGCTCCTGACTATTCTGTGCATCATTTCTTAAAGGGGCTACCTTTTCCATCCACAGACTGAATTACATTGGTCCAGGACTTTTTCTTTAGCAGGCAAGAGAGACTAGCATGTCTGAAGCAATGGAATGAGACCTATCTAAATTTTGGATTTGGGGGCCACAAACCAGATTTTCTAGCTTTAGCAATGTAGATATATTTGGGGAATAGAATCCCATAGGAAGCAGTAGGTGAGTCTCAGCACATAGAGGGATGTTCTGTATTTCCCACTTGTCCATTTTTTGGCCTATTTAAACTCATTAAGCCAGACATGGGCCTTTATTCAACTAGATAGATGTATAAAAGTGTTTCAGGCACAACCTAAGGAATAGAGAACTTTTGAAATGTGGTATTGGAGAAGACTTTTGAAAGTCCCTTGGACTGCAAGGAGATCCAACCAGTCCATCCTAAAAGAAATCAATCCTAAAGGTGGGGTCAGATTGACATGGTGACTTTTTAAAAAAATCAGATACTAGAGGTAATGGTGATGGTTATGTGATTGTAGTATGACACTCTACTCTTATGAGCCCATGGGGATCCAAAAAGAAGAATAGCAGATAGCTATTAAGACATTTTTCTCTAGAATCAGTGACTGTATCAGCCTCTTGAGGTAGACTGACTAATTTATTGCCCAATCCAAAACACTTAGAAATGAGAATGACAGGGGTAACCATGTTTACATTGGAACAACCAACAGAAAGTGAGACTATCCTCATCACCCTACCTTGAAGTCACAATTTGTTGGACTGAAAAGCTGAGCCTCCAAACTGTTTTTCAGAAATACAGTCAATACAGCTTCCATTTTCTATACCAAAAGAAATTCCTCTTCCATATCTTGCTTCAGGAAACCTTGAAATACCCCATTTGGTATTATGTAGGCACAATCATTGATTCTGTTTCTCAGTACTCACAACGAGGTTGACCTTGTGGGAGTGTGGGACTGATATATTCCAAATTAAGCCATTGTGGTGTTAGACCCTGCGGTCTCCGCCCAGGGCTTTGCCGTCGCAAAGATCACTGAGACGCAGATTCGATGCAAATAGCAAGAGGATTTATTAGGCCGACACGCCGGGGTTCAATCTCCACCCCAGGAGACGAACCCCAAAGAGCTGTTATAGAGCAGTTTATAAGCACAAAAACCACAAACAGGTGCAGCTGGAGTGCAGCTTTTTGATTGGTGGTTAGATCTTAACCTTTTCAGTGATAGGTCTTAGTTATTGGCCCGAGACGATTTACTAGCTTACAATCATATTGTACAGCTATTTTTCAGAAAAGTTATTTCCTCGAGCTGTTCGAGACAATCACCTTCCCGGAACAACTCTTGGGGGTCTCACTCCCAGGACGTAAGGTATGTTTTGTCCTGTACCTTAAAATGAAAGGCCTGTCAGGATCAACAAAAGGCCTGAGGATGAATGCCTGTTTTTCTCCTAGGCCCCTGGTAATTTTTAACTCTTGTTCTTATAGTCCCTGGAAAACCCTAAAGAAATCAGAAGCCCATGATCTCATTTTCTATGGCAGACTGACCACAGGACAAAAACAGGTCTTGATCAAAAACAAATTTTAGATTAGTTTCCACATTCCCACAGTCCCCTCTTCTTTTTGTTAGTTGATTTTAATCTTAAAATCATCTAATAATTTTTATCCCGCAGGCAAAAGACCCACAACTTAGAGTATTGAGATTTTGGTGGGCCTCTAACTACAGAAATCAGAAAGAGAATTAACAGGGAGGGGAACGACAGAGTCTGAGTTTTAAGGGGTGAGAAGTACGATGTGCCTTCCATTGAGGTGATGGTCCCTGAGCAGCCTTGACGTGGGAAGCGTGGATCCAGGAGGAAATTCCGTCGACTTTGACAGCAGTAGGTGTGGTGAGCAAGACGATGTAGGGTCCCTTCCACCGAGGCTCCAGGTTCTGTTGCCGATGTCGACGGACATAAACCGAGTCTCCTACTTGGAACGGGTGGGCCTCTCCTGGGGTGCCAGGTTGGTAAGCTTCTGCGAGCTTAGTCCACACTGCTTTCTGGACCAACTGGAGACCTATGAGTCTAGCATACAAACTCTTGTTATAAAATTTGGCAGGATCAAATTTTTCTCTAATGGAGAGAATGGGAGGAGGGGATCCATACAAGATCTCGAAAGGGGTTAAGCCGAAGTGGGAAGGGGTGTTTCTCACCCGGAACAGGGCAAAGGGAAGGAGCACCGTCCAGTCAGTACCGCCAGTCTCTAAGGACAATTTAGTTAGGGTCTCTTTTAGTGTTCGATTCATCCTCTCTACCTGCCCTGAACTCTGGGGTCGGTATGCACAATGTAATTTCCAATCTGTCCCCAGAAACTTAGCTACTTCCTGGCTTACTTGGGCGGTAAAAGCTGGCCCATTATCTGACCCTATAGTCTTTGGAGCCCCAAACCGCGGGAAAATTTCTTCCAAAATCTTTTTGGCCACCGTTAAAGCATTTTCGTTTTTGGTGGGGAAAGCCTCTACCCACCCTGAGAAGGTATCCACAAAAACCAACAAGTATTTGTTGCCATACTTCGCAGGGCGTATTTCTGTGAAGTCCACCTCCCAATAAGTCCCTGGCCTATCTCCGCGCAGCCGCTTTCCTTGGCCCGCTTTGCTTTGGCCGGCGTTCACTTCTTGGCAGGGCTTGCAACTTTGGACTACTTGCTCGGCCAGTTTGGCAAGCCCTGGCACTTGATATCCTGTCTCATTTAAAAGGGAAATTAACTTTTTAGTTCCCAGGTGAGTCCAGCAATGCATTTGTTCTAACATTTGTTTAGCCTCTTCTGTCTTCATAGCCCGCTTTTCTTCTGGCTGTGAGGAAAAACTATCCCCTCTTTCGGTGCGAGCAACCAGCAATTCTGGTATCTCACCTTTTGTTGCCACCTCCCGTGCGACTCGATCAGCCATATTATTTCCTCTAGTTACTGGAGTCTGATCTTTTTGATGTCCGGGGCAATGAATTATACTGACCTTTTTGGGTAGCATAAGGGCGGCTAATAATGCCAGGATTTCATCTTTATTTTTAATTTCTTTACCGGCCGACGTAAGAAGCCCTCTCTGTTGGTATATGGCCCCATGAACATGCGCAGTAGCAAAGGCGTATCTGCTGTCAGTGTAAATATTAACCCGTTTTCCTTCTGACAGCTCAAGTGCCTTTGTGAGGGCAATCAGCTCAGCCTTCTGGGCTGACGTTCCTTGGGGTAGGGCAGTTGCCCAGATTATGCTAGTTCCATCTACCACTGCCGCCCCAGCCCGCCGCTTACCTCCTTCGAGAAAACTGCTTCCGTCTGTATACCAGGTTACCTCAGCATCCCGGAGAGGCTGGTCGGAAAGATCTTTGCGGGTTCCATGGATCTCAGCCAACACTTCCTGACAGTCGTGCATCACTTCAGATTGGCTGGGGTCTGGTAGCAGCGCGGCAGGATTGAGCCCCGTCGCCGGTGCGAATCTGATTCGCTCAGAGTTCAAGAGTAACGTCTGATAGTGGGTTACTCTGGTGTTGGTCAGCCATCTCTCGGGGGGCTGTCTGATCACGCTCTCCAGGGCGTGGGGCGCGGTGACAACCAGGTTTTGTCCAAAAGTCAGCTTATCCGCGTCCTTCACTAGAACTGCCACAGCCGCCACTATACATAAGCAATTTGGCCAGCCGGCAGCCACAGGGTCCAGTTTTTTTGACAGGTACGCCACAGGCCGACTCCAGGGCCCCAGTTTTTGGGTGAGGACCCCTTTGGCAATGCCATTATTTTCTGCCACATAGAGATGAAACGGCTTGTTTACATCTGGGAGTCCCAGGGCAGGCGCTGACAGCAAGGCTCGCTTAATGTCATCAAAAGCCTTTTGCTCATTCTTTCCCTAGACAAAGGGTGTGTTGCCCTTTGTCAGGGGGTATAAAGGGGCAGCCATCTCCGCAAACCCCGGAATCCACAGCCTGCAAAATCCTGCAGTGCCCAGGAACTCCCTAACTTGTCGGGAGTTCTCGGGGGCCGGTATTCTGGCCACGGTCTCTTTTCTGGCCTCCGAAAGCCAACGCTTCCCGTCCTTAAGTTGGTACCCCAGGTAACTGACCTGTTGCCGGCAGATCTGGGCCTTTTTGGCGGAGGCACGGTATCCGAGGGAGCCGAGCTCGATTAATAAGGTCTCAGTCCCCTTCCTGCATTCTTCTTCAGTGTCAGCAGCCAGGAGCAAGTCATCTACATATTGAAGCAAAGTTACCTGGGGGTTCGTGGCATGGAAGTGCACGAGGTCCTGGTGGAGGGCTTCGTCAAAGATGGTGGGCGAGTTCTTGAATCCTTGTGGCAGCCTTGTCCATGTTAACTGTCTGGAGAGTCCTGTTAGGGGATCTTTCCACTCAAAGGTAAAAATAGGCTGGCTAATAGGGCTAAGCTGTAGGCAGAAGAAGGCATCTTTCAAGTCTAAGGCAGTATACCACTTTCGGCTGGGGGGAAGCGTACTCAACAGGTTGTAGGGGTTGGGCACCGTTGGGTGTAAGTCAGCTACCCGTTTATTGACTTCTCTCAGGTCTTGCACAGGCCGGTAATCTCCTGTTCCGGGTTTTCGGACTGGGAGCAGAGGGGTGTTCCAGGCTGACTGGCATTTTACCAGTATGCCTAGTTTGAGAAGCCGCTGGATGTGAGGACGGATCCCATCTCTGGCCTCTCTACTCATCGGGTACTGACGGACAGACACGGGGAGAGAGGAAGCCTTGACTTCTACCACCACTGGAGGCTGCCGGACCGCCATCCCCATGCCCGAAACTTCGGCCCAAGCTAGAGGAGTTTTAGTCAGCCATTCTTGCATTTCGGCGGCCTCAGGGGAGGGGCCTTCGAGCAGCCTATATTCATCTTCCAATCTTAAAGTCAGGATTTGCAGTGGCCTCCCCTTCCCGTCTGTTATTGTGGCACCTTCGGTGTGAAAATGAATCTGGGCCCCTACTTTTGTGAGCAAGTCCCGCCCCAGCAGGGGGTAAGGGCATTCAGGGATCACAAGGAACGAGTGGGATACCCGGCCCACGCCAAGGTCCACTGTTCTTCGGGTAGTCCATGGATACTGCCGATACCCTGTGGCACCCTGTACCCAAGCCTTTTTCGTAGACAATGTCCCTTCTGACTGTAACAGGACGGAGTGTTGAGCTCCCGTGTCCACCAAAAACTGTACAGGCTTCCCCTCCACCTTGAGAGTTACCCTAGGCTCTGGGAGGGGATCCGAGCCCCATCTCCCCTAATCCTCTTCTTCTAGGGCAAGAATTTTATTGGGGGTGGAAGACCTTCCCCTCTTCTTTTTGGGGCAATCCTTGAGCCAATGCCCCGTTTCTTTGCAGTATGCACATTAGTTTTTGTCTAGAGGTGGCCTATATCTTGCCTTGCTTTTCCCACGATCTTTGCCCTCAGCTCCATCTCTCCCTTTCCCTTCTCTTATTACTGTAGCTAGAATCCTAGTCAAATTTCTTTCCTGCCTCCTCTCTCTCTCTAATTCTCGTTGGTCTTGTTCTTTCTTTTTTTCTTTCTTCCTTTTCTTCTTCTGCCTCCCTCTTATTAAACACTTTATCTGCTTCCTTAACCAGATCCTGGAGGGAAAAACCCTGCAGCCCATCTAGTCTTTGCAGCTTCCTCCTGATATCTGAGGCTGACTGGTCAATAAAGGCCATTGCTATAGTTGCCCTATGCTCTTCAGACGTGGGGTCATAGGGAGTAAATCGTCTGAATGCCTCCATTAGTCTATCTAGAAACACAGTTGGTGACTCAGTGGGTCCCTGAGTCACTTCTCTTACCTTGGCCAGATTTGTGGGGCGCCTCACAGCCCCCCAGAGACCTGCCACCAGAGCCTGGCGATATATCCTCAGGTGCTCCCTACCTGCCGGGGAATTGTAGTCCCAGTTGGGTCTCGTCAGTGGAAAACCAGCATCTATCTCATTGGGAAGTGCCGTGGGATGCCCGTCATCTCCAGGCACATTTTTCCGGGCCTCCAACAGCACCCGCTGTCTTTCCTCTGTCGTGAGGAGAGTCTGTAACAACTGCTGACAATCATCCCAAGTGGGCTGATGTGTAAAGACAACAGATTCTATTAAAGCAGTGAGCGCTTGCGGGTTATCAGAGAATGAGGGGTTTTGATTTTTCCAGTTATAGAGGTCTGAGGCGGAAAACGGCCAATACTGGAGGGGCCGATTTCCCTGATTATCGGGGGGGCCGTTTTCCCGGAGGGGAAGGATGGCAGAGGATTCTGGGGTAGCTGCTCGGCGGCTTCTAGTTCCTGCCGCCGGCCCCAATTCCCCCCCGGCTGGGGCGGACTTGGGCTGCGACGCTGGTTGAGCCGCCGGGGCTGAGGGAAGTGAGGAGACTAATGCCGGTGGATAGGGCGGGGGAGGATCTAAAAGCAAGAGATCAGTCTGGGTGTCTGGATATATCTTCTTGGTGGGAGTTCTCGCTTCCTCCGTTTTCTTCTTCGCTGGTTCCAAAGTGAAAATCCCCGTCGCCAGCCCTGACGGAGTTTCTGTGGGGAGAACAAAAGGCCGGGCCCACTCCGGGGGAGAGAGAGCCAGGTCTTCCCATACACTAATATAAGGCACTTGGTCAGGATGCCCATGAGGGCGAGGAGCAAAAATTACAGCCCTAACTAAGTTAATCTGTACTAGAGAGAAGGAACCTTCAGGTGGCCACCCTGTTTGAAAATTTGGCCATTCTGCTGAGCACAGGGTCCGCCACCTTTTTTTCCCTACCTCTACTGAAAGATTATGTGCCCTTGTCTTAACCTCAGCCCAATGATCTATAGTTAATGTCAAAGGGGTAGTCACAGTCTGTCCCATCGTCAGGTCGTTACAGAAAAGAAAGGTCAAGAGAGACACAAACAGAATCCA
>SJYQ01008453.1:9015-58606 GCA_006410935.1 Redunca redunca
ATCTGAGAGCATTAAAAATGGTGTTTATAAAAATTTAGAGATATGAGGACATGCTTTGCTATAATGTTGTGATAACATTTATATCAACAAAGGTACTTTTATACTCATAAAGTGTGTAAATAGCAGTGTTTTAGGTTAGGAAGAGGGAGAAGAGAATTTAAAAAGTATAGTCTGTTGCAAAAAAAGAAGAGTTTATTGGGGAAGACATAGTCACAAGCAGAATGAGCACACATCACAGCGGTACTGTTGCAGAAGCAATACGTTTCACACATGAATTCAGAAAGTGAAGAAAGAAAGAGAGGAAAGGCATGGGCAAGGATAGAAAGTTATGAAACCCACAGCAAGTTGTATGTGTGTGTGTGTATGTTAGTTTCTCAGTCATGTCTGACTCTTTGTGACCCCATGAACTATAGCCCACCAGGCTCCTCTGTCCATGAAATTCTTCAGGCAAGAATACTGGAGTAGGTTGCCGTTCCCTTTTCCAGGGGATCTTCCCGACTCAGGGATTGAACCCAGGTCTCCTGCATTGCAGGCAGATTCTTTACCATCTGAGCCAACAGGGAAGCTTGAGACAGATAATAATAAAAAAATTAACCGACTCAGGGATTGAACCCAGGTCTCCTGCATTGCAGGCAGATTCTTTACCATCTGAGCCAACAGGGAAGCTTGAGACAGATAATAATAAAAAAATTAATAAACTTTTTTCAGTGCTTACCTTCTGTGAAGTACTCTTAGTACTTTACATATACGGGATGTGTACAGTGGAAGAGGAGGCCATAGTAGGTGACTTACACAACAAACCCTAGACTCTAGCTTAAGGGGATTGGTAGGAGGGACGTGGCATGGAGGCAACTGGGTAATACTGGAAAGTCAAAGATCACAGGTTCAAATGTCATCCCAGTTCTTTATAAATCGTGATCTTGAGCAAGTCTTTTACCCTGTCAGGGTCCTAATATACAATTCTATAAGTAAGTATAGTCATATTGATTGTACATATTATCCATCCAGTGATTATAAAAGTTCTTTGAAAACTACAGGATTCTATATAGAAGTTAAATATTATTATTGCTCTGATGACCTGACCTTTGTTTTGGTGAAATAATCTTAGGACTGGTTTAAAGGATGAATTGAAGAGACGTGAGAACAAAGTCCAGCAAAGTCCAATTTGGCTGTTTCTGTGGTGGTCCAATGTGAGAGAATGAAAGCACAATATAGAGAAGAGAAATGAGGAAAGATGAACACTTTAAGGAACGTGATGTACTTGTTAGGAAAGGAGTAAGAAGGAATAGGAGAAAGGTTGGAGGTCACTAGAGCAAGAGGAGGTGAGAGTCTCACTAAGGAGCCTCAGTTTAGTATTGTCAGGTGCTTTAAGAAAGATTATTATTTGGCTGAGATGGGTCTTCATGGGTCTTCAGTTTAAATGGCTCTTTATTGAGCCTTCTCTGGTCACAGCGTATGGGCTCAGTAGTTGCATTACGGGCTCGTTAGTTGCCCCATGGTGTGTGGGTTCTTAGTTCAACCGTCAAGGGATCAAAGTCATGTCCCTGGCATTGGAAGACAGATTCTTAACCCCTGGGCCACCAGGCAAGTCCCTGTCCTGTGCTTTTGATAAAAACAGGATTGGGAAAAGGCAAGGATTTTGGATTTAGCAGTGATAATTCTCAGGACTTTTAAGTAGGATGAGTTACTCTTCTTGGTATTCACAGGCATGCAAAAAAGCAGACAGGTAGAGCTGAGGAACACCTGATATGGAATAAGAGAATCTTTGTCATATTTGTAGATAAAGAAATAAGCTAATAGGGAAGACAAGAGTGAAGGTGATGAAAAAAGATGATATGAGGCAAGTTCTAGGAGTCAAATGGGATCAAAATAACCCACTGAAAAGGCCAGCATTGGAAACAGACAAGAACATTTCATCTCTTAAGACAGAAGAGAAAGAAGAAAAAGTTGAAAGAAGTGTAAAGATGTCTTAAGGTTAAAAAAAGAGGAAGGTTGAGAGATCTAATAGCTGAGATATTCTGCTGTCTCAGTGCAGTTACTGTTACAGAGCCATTGACTGAGAAAAGGAAATGAACTTGGAAAAGTCAAGGAGTGGATACTTTAGAGCAGGGGTCCCCAACCCCGGGACCACAGATACTTGTCTGTGGTCTGTTAGGAACAAGGCTACACAGAAGGAGATGAGCAAAGCATCATCTGTATTTCCAGCTGTATTATATCCCCATTGCTTGCATTACCACCTGAGCTCTGCCTCCTGTCAGATCAGCGGTGGCATAATAAATGTAATGCTCTTGAATCATCCTGAAACCATCCCCCTCCCCGTGTCTGGGTCTGTGGAAAAATTGTCTTTTATGAAACCCATCCCAGAAAGGTTAGGGACCAGTGCTTTAGAGGTTAGAGATAGGTAGGAAGGTTACCAGGAGAAATCTTATTTGAATAGGAGAGAAAAAGCAATTTTAAAGTTATGGCAGAATTAGAAAATTATGAACATAAAGTATGTTTTTAATGTTTCTAGATCCTTCCCATAGCAGCCTTTACCAGAGTCCCTGTCATCATCACGAAATATAAAGTGCTTAGAACACTAATGCTGCTGCTGCTAAGTCGCTTCAGTCGTGTCTGACTCTGTGTGACCCCATAGACGGCAGCCAACCAGGCTCCCCATCCCTGGGATTCTCCAGGCAAGAACACTGGAGTGGGTTGCCATTTCCTTCTCCTAGTACACTAATAGCCAACTGTTTATCAGGAGTCAGCTGGACTTTAGCCTATCTCTGGTTTCCAAAGCAACTTTTTAATGCTATTTTTTGTCTTTCTCTAGCTCTGTACCAGGCATTTTGTTGGTTGAGCTTCCAAATGTATTCAGGCTAACACTGTGAAAATTTGTAGCTTATCAGGCAGATTGGGACTACCTCTTTTCCGTGAAATCTGTTCTTTTTCTAAAGTCAAAATTCTCTCTTTAACTGGTAAGCAGCCATATTTTCAACTCACTTCTCCATTCTTCATCCAAAAGAGAATTTGAAAATTGGCCCCTGAAGGATGATAATGTAAATTATCACTTAAAACTTTCCCAGTTCTCTTTGAATGTCATTACATTTAATTTATTTTGCACACTCTACGTCTTGGGGGAAATGGAATCAATGCTGTTTTGCTTCATCATTTTATATGGTGCTAACACAGATGGTATATAATCTCAAACTTGACCAATAATGCTATTTCTCATAAGTTTTTCAAACATGACTCAAGGTTAGGGATATGAATTTGCCTACTTCTTCAACTGAATATCTCCTTGACCTCCTCAAAGACAAATTCCTTGCATTTTCTAATAAAAAATTATGTTTTATAGAGATGTCAGTCTCTCTGAGATGATATTCTATACACTTTCTGCCTGGAAATCTATACATTTTCCAAACCATGGTTCTAGTTATCGCCTCCTCTGCTCCTTAGGTTACTTCCATATCTTGACAAAAGTGAAAGTATTAGTTGCTCAGTTGTCTCTGACTTTTTGTGACCCCATGGACTGTAGCCCACCAGGTTCCTCTGTCCGTGAAATTCTCCAGGCAAAAATGCTGGAGTAGGTAGCCATTCCTTTTTCTAGGGGATCTTCCCCACCTAGGGATTGAACCCACATCTCCTACAATGCAGGCAGATTCTTTACCATCTGAGCCACCAGGGAAGCCCCATATTTTAACTGTTGTAAATAATGCTGCAATGAAAATTGCATATATATTTCAAATCAGTGATTATTCCTTTGGATAAATGCCCTGAGGCAAAATTATTGGATCATATGGTAGTTATACTTTAAATTTTTTCAGAAACTCTGTACTGTTTCCCATAGTAGCTGCACCAACTTAGTTTCAATAACAGTGTGTGAAGTTTCACTTTTCTCTCCATTCTCACCAACTCTTGTTATTTACTGTCATTTTGATGATAGACATTTTGACAGATGTGAAGTGGTACCTCGTTGTGATTTTGATTTGCATTTTGGTGATGTTAAGCATATTTCTATGCATCTGTTTTCCATCTGTATGTCTTCTTTGGAAAAATTTCTATTCAGGTTATCTGACCATTTTAACTGGATTGTTTGTTCTTTTGATGTTGAGTTGCATGAATTCTTTATATATTTTGGGTATAAACCTCTTATCAGATATATTGTTTACAAATGTACTCTCCCATTCAGCAGGCCACCTTTTTGTTTTGTTGATAATTTCCTTCACTGTGTAAAAGCTTTTTAGTTTGAGGTAGTGCTATTTGTTTAGTTTGTGCTTTTATTGCCCTAGCCTGAGGAAACTGTTCCAAAAAAAATATTTTTAATACAGATGTCAAAGAACATACTGCCTATATTTTCTTTTAGGAATTTTGTGGTTTCAGGTTGTACATTTAAGTCTTTAGCACCTTTTATTTTTGCATATGATGTAAGGAAGAAACAATTATTTTGCATGTATCTAACCAGTTTTCCCAGTACTTTTTATTGAAGAGGCTGACACACTGGTCATAGCAAACACTGTCTTCTATCAGCACATTCTTTGGTATTGCCTTTCTTTGGAATTGAGATGAAAAAGGACTTGACTAGACATTTTTCCAAAGAAGATATAGAAATGACCCATAGGTACATGAAAAAGTACTCAACATCAGTAGTTATCGGGGAAATATGAGTCAAAACACAATGAGATATCATTTCATACCTGTTAGAATGCTAAAGACAAACAAGGATGTGAAGAAAATGGAAACTTTGTACCCTGTTGCTGTTGTAAATTGGTGTGGCCACTATGGAAAACACTATGAAGTCCCTACCAAAAATAAAAAGTAAAGCTACCATATCATCCGGCAGTCCTACGTCTGGGTATATATCTGAAGGAAACGAAGTCACTGCCTCAAAGAACTATCTCATCTCCATGTTTATTGCAGCATTATTTCTAGTAGTCAAGACATGGGAACATCCTAAGTGTCTATTGATGGATGACTGGATAAAGAAAATGTAAAACAAATATGTTTATAAAATATTATTTAGCCATTCAAAAGCCACTTGTGACAACGTGGATGAAACTTGAGGAAAATTATGCTAAGAGAAATAAGTCAGACAGAGAATGATAAATACTGTATGATGTCACTTATTTGTGGAATCTGAAAAGCTAAACTAGTAGAAACAGTGTAGATTGGTGATTACCAGGGGCAGGAGCATGGGAAAAATGTGTGGTCAAAGGGTGAAAATTTCCAATTGTAAGATAAGTAAGTCCTGGGGGGTCTAATGTGCCACATGGTGACTATAGTTAATAATAGTGTAGTGTGTACTTGAAAGTTGTTAGAATAGGTATTAAAATTTCTGTTGACATAAAAAAGGTAACAGAGCAATGGGTGTTCTAAGTAACCTTATTGTGGTAATCATTTCTTACTATATATACATATATCAACTCATTACATTGTGCATCTTAAAGTTACACGGTATGTCAAACTCAGTAAATCTGGGAAAAAACCCAGTTCTTTCTGTTTCACTCCCACAGGAGAATTCATAGGAGGCCCATATCTTGGATTCCCGTTCTTTTTTTAAAATTAATTAATTAATTAATTTTAATTGGAGGATAATTACTTTACAATATTGTGGTGGTTTTTGCCATACATTTTGGCATCCGGTCCCATCACTTCATGGCAAATAGATGGAGAAACAGCGGAAACAGTGGCAAACTATTTTCTTGGGCTCCAAAATCACTGCAGATGGTGACTGCAGCCATGAAATTAAAAGATGGTTACTCCTTGGAAGGAAAGTTATGACCAATCTAGACAGCATATTAAAAAGCAGAGACATTACTCTGCCAACAAAGATTCATCTAGTCAAGGCTATGGTTTTTCCAGTAGTCATGTATGGATGTGAAAGCTGGACCATAAAGAAAGCTGAGCACTGAAAAATGGATGCCTTTGAACTGTGGTGTTGGAGGAGACTCTTGAGAGTCCCTTGGACTGCAAGAAGATCCAATCAGTTCATCCTAAAGGAGATCAGTCTTGAGTGTTCATTGGAAGGACTGATGTTGAAGCTGAAACTCCAGTACTTTGGCCACCTGATGTGAAGAGCTGACTCATTAGAAAAGACTGATGCTGGGAAAGATTGAGGGCAGGAGGAGAATGGGACAACAGAGGATGAGATGGTTGGATGGCATCACTGATTCAATGGACATGAGTTTGGGTCAACTCTGGGAGTTGGAGATGGACAGGGATGACTGGCGTGCTGCAGTTCATGGGGTCGCAAAGAGTCAGACACAACTGAGTGGCTGAACTGAACTGAACTTGCCATACATTGACATGAATCAGCCATGGGTGTACATGTGTCCCCCATCCTGAACCCCCTTCCCAACTCCCTCCCCATTCCATCCCACTGGGTTGTCCCAGTTCACTGGCTTTGAATGACCTGTTTCATGCATCAAACTTGGACTGGTCATCTATTTCACATATAGTGATATATGTTTCAATGCTGTTCTCTCAAATCATCCCACCCTCGTCTTCTCCCACAGGGTCCAAAAGTCTGTTCTTTATATCTGTGTGTCTTTTGCTGTCTCACATATAGAGTCGTTGTTACCATCTTTCTAAATTCCATGTGTATATACGTTAATCTACTGTATTGGTGTTTTTCTTTCTGACTTACTTCACTCTGTATGATAGGCTCCAGTTTCATCCACCTCATTAGAACTGACTCAAATGTGTACTTTTTAATAGCTGAGTTATATCCTGTTGTGTATTTGTACAACAACTTCTTATCCATTTGTTTGCCGATGGACATCTAGGTTGCTTCCATGTCCTAGCTATAGTAAACAGTGCTGCGATGGACATTGGGGTACATGTGTCTCTATCAGTTCTAGTTTCCTTGATGTGTATGCCCAGCAATGTGATTGCTGAGTCATATAGCAGTTCTATTTTCATTTTTTAAAGGAATCTCTGCACTGTTCTCTGTAGTGGCTGTACTTTGCATTCCCACCGAGAGTGTAAGAGGGTTCCCTTTTCTCCACACCTTCTCCAGCATTTACTGAGACTTTCCTAGTCATGAAAATAGTAAACTTCAAAATTGCCATAAAGAAAGAAAGTGAAACAGAAAAGTAAAGAACCAGACAACATTAAATACAAGCCAAAATATGAAATACCAAAAAATTTTCTGTCTTCAATGTCCCACACCAGAGATGTTTTGGAAACTTGGATTGGAAAGTGAAAGAAGCCAGGATATAGTGTAGTATTACATTTTAATCAAATAGTCAAGGATAAAATGTCTGAAGGTTTGGAAAAATATAATTTTATACTGTGATAAATTTAGCATACAGAAACAGAACAAAATATGAACACCTAGTTCCAAAGTGGGAAGAACAGTTTTGGTGTCAAGTAACAATATCTTGAAGTAAAGTTAGGGTACAATTAAGGAAGAAAATGAAAGTAGATATTGGAAATGATCTAGCAGATTCTACTATACCTACAAAAGTAGCTTGATTTACTGCAAATTTTTAGATGTAGGATGAGAATGTTAATATAATGATGATTCTCAACTATAAAGAATACTGGCTATAGTAAGCAGTTATTGAGTGTTCAAATACACTTTATGGGAGTAATGAAATGCATAGTATATTTTCACTAATTATAATGAAGTCTATTTTGATTGTCCTTATCGTGTTTTCAGTTTGTGATGAAGAAAAGCTCTGAGACAAACAAACTCTTGAATTGGTCTCTTGCAGAGAAGGCAACAGAATTTTCCCCTATCAATTTTGTTTAATAGAGAAAAGAATACAATCATCTTAGCTCGTAAACACTTATTTCTTGTTTTCCTCACTGTGACTTGTATTTGTTCCCCAAACTTGGACTTTGTAAGTACTTTGTTTTAACACTTTTGAATGATTGTTTAATATGGAAACATCTACCAGAAGAACATTACCCCTCTGTGGAACCAAGAAATATCTCACCCCAAAGCAAAACTCTTTGGAAATATACTCTTTTCTACCTTATTCTTACAGAGACTAAAAACATAGACTTCAAAGCATAGGGAACAAAAATTTCCTCAATGTAAATATCTTATATGCATTTACTTACCAAAACTTAAATTTCTCACCTGTTTAATTAAAACAGAGCAAGTCTTTGGAAAGCAAAGCTCCTGGCTTTCCATTTTCCTTTAAATGTATTCAGATTTTAACAGAAATCAGCTATACAGACTATTTCTCATGTAACAGTAGTAACACATTATATGATAAAATTTGGGGAAGATTATTAACATAATGGCTTATTTGTATTCTCTACATGTCATTTACATACAGAAAACTTATTTATTTGTGAACAGCCTTTTAAACATGGAAAGGAGAAGCAGATAGAAAAGGAATTTGGTGTTGCATTCTATCATTAATTCTTTAGATTTTTATTTCATTCCTACTATACGGGAAGCACTGTGCTAAGGGCGACTGGAGAAATAACTGACAACGGTCCAATCGGAAATTAGCACAGGTGCAGTGGGGATGGGAGAGCAAAATCCAGTTTTTTAGTCTACATTGTAAATGCATACAGCCCTATTAGACAAACTGGTGAGTGTGCTGGAAGTCTGTTTTAATAGTGACTGTGGAGCTTTTTGGAAGTGATCTCATTTTACATGGAAGACCACCTAGTACCGGAGCCTCAGTTATCCAGCAGGAGGAGAGATTTCAGTGTGCCATAGATTAGTTTCTGGGTCAGCCCACCATGTACTCATGTCCACAGATAAGCCAATGAGGACGCTGCATGTAGTGCTCTTTAGGTAAGATATTGGGGTCTCAGAACCAATATGGTGGCTCTGCATTTGAGTGTAATATGAAAGGGGCTTGAAGAATTCTCTCTTAGTTGGAGATGAACAAGTGTTGGGCAACAGTTACTTCGAGGGTCCCAAAGTGGATTCAAGAGATGATAAGTGGAAGGCAGAATAGAAGCAGTAATACAAAGGAGGAATACTGTACATTAGGGCCAGCAAGGGGAGGTGATGCGGCTGGTGGCTGGATTTTTATCTCAGGGTACTCGGAAACAACCAGTGCTGCTGGTGGTGGTCATTACAGAACTCTTTTGGGGGTAAGTGTATGTTTGCAGGCAATTGTAAATATTCTAAAAGAGGCACGTGTAGAGTGCTATGGAAATTCCAATGGAGGGAGAAAGTACTGCCTAGGAGGGGCAACGGAAATCTCATAAAGAGGGAGGTTAGCATAGGTTCTAGGTGACAGGTAGACTGGATATTCAGAGATGGACGTGCTTCAGGTACACAGGGGAAATGCCAGACCATTTGGTTTTGGTGTGAGGGGAGAGTGGTGAGAGGAAACACGGCAGAGTTTATTAGGGGAGAGATTACGTAAAGGAAGAATTGTTAACACGATCAAATGCTCCAGAAAGAAGATCAAGTAGACTAAACAGAGAGCATTCGATTTATTATCAATTAGAGAAAGGACTGGAAAGAGCATTGAAGATTAAGTATTGGTTGGTGAAAAAGTATAGACAATGGATTTCTGAATAAATGTCTAATGGATTTTACTTATTGTCAATCCAAACAGTTATTTCTTGAATTTCCTGGCAGGATGTACACCTTACAGCTCAGCGACAACTGTAGATCAAGGCAAGGACTTTGGCCTCCACACAAATGTTCTTCCCTCCACATAAAACTGCTTCTTGAAATGCAGTGGTGTATTGGATTCTCCTTGTTCAATAATTCCTGTCCCACCGTATCGAAATAGGGAGACTTTTTGGTGTTCATAGTCTGGAGTCAAGATGACTTTGTAAAATTAATTTAGGGCTGTTATAAAGGCAGCCACTAGAGGGCATCATTTTATTTAAATAAAGGGGGTCATGGCTTGAAAATACTGTCCCATTAACCTGAAATAATACTTTCCAAAAAGGATATAATCTAGTATAAAGGAACTTGGTTACATTTAAAAGAGTCAAATTCTAATTTTTCTAATCCCAGTTCTTTCACTGTATCACCTGCCTTTGAATTTAGTTTTCAGTCACTGATCCCTTTTTTATGAAATATATGCTATTTCCCACCTATAAATATAAATGCCATAGAAGGGTATATATTTTAATTTTATGAGTTATCTGTTTTGTTCCCAAACCCCCAAATTATTTTCACTCCTTCTCTTCCAACACGCACATGGATGAGTGTGTGTGTGTGTGTGTGTGTGTGTGTGTGTGTACACTTTGGGAGGAAGAGAGGTGCTTATAAATGGAATGCAAGGTAATGTTTTATTAACATGGAACTTTCACCTTGCACATAAATTATCAGTTTAACTAACTTTCTTTAAAAGTTACATCACTTCATGCCTTAATTCTACTAATTTCAATATTCCATTTCTCCCAACACATACGCAGCCAACCTTGATACACAGCTGATCAACAACAAAATAAACATGAGAAGTATGGATCTAAAATCTAAAGGCAACTTTTTCATACTTCTCCCAGAGATCAAAGTTTATTAATTTTTGACTCTGAAGGTGAGATATTACCTTATTAATTTAGGAGGAGCCCAGAGAGAATAGAAAGCTTGGTCATATATTTCTAGGTATTCCTAGTTCTGCTGCTGACTTTTGCTTCTCATGGAACTTTTCCAGTGAAGGCAAATAGGCCCAAGTGTCAGCAGGATTGGGCACAACAGAGCCCTCTGATGGGGGCCGGGTAGGGAAACAGTCTATCAGCAGCTAAGGTCCTGCGGCCGGCTTTCCTGGTTAATGTGTTCTTCTTCAGGCTGCTAACTACTAGTCAGGCCGTGGTTAGGAGCTCTCAGGCCTCCTACCCACAGAATTCGTCATGTGTTTGCACGTGTGGGCTCAGTCGCTTCAGTTGTGTCCAAACCTTTGTGACCCTATGAACTGCAGCCCTCCAGGCTCCTCTGTTCATGGGATTCTCCAGGCAAGAATACTGGAGTGGGTTGTCATGCCCTCCTCCAGGGGATCTTCCCAATCCAGGGATCGAACCCATGTCTCTTGTTTCTTGCACTGGCAGGCGAGTTCTTTGACACTCGTGCCACCTGGGAAGCCACCAATTTTTTTATACACTTAGTAAAATGAATGTTCTTACCTAGCATGTAATTATGCCATTTAGCTGTCAAATACTACAACATTTTAGTGGCTGTTTAATAACACAATAGCAGTATACGGGTATGTGCTTCTTGCTTATAGAGAATGATTATTTATGTTTAAGGTGAAGAGCAGCACTGACTTTCAGGCATAAGCAGCTCTATAATGGATAATCAAAGAATTATTCCACTGTCACAGTCCTAATCAGTGTGTGGTGCCTTTTAAAATTAAAACCCATTCACAGATCAATATGCCACTTAAACTTCAAAGAAAATGAAGAGTTGGTCTAATTTCTCAGCTTCCTGATGTTTTAACTAACTTTTAGAGATCCATCAGTATTAGCAGACTCTAGAAGCATTTGCAATTATCTCTTTTTTTCTTTCTGTCTCCTTATGGCTTTATAATCTATCTAATTTTTATGCTAGCCTTATGTATTCAACTTTAACAAAAGCACACGTACCTAGAAGAGAAAGTATTAATAAATGATTTTCAGTAGGGACAGCTAGAATGTAATAACCAAATAAATAAGAAATTCTAATGGAACACCAGTTATTCCCTGAATCAACCAAACTCCCCCAGATATTCTGTCTAAAGTTAAGACAAGACAGTAATAGTTCACAGTCTTCTCTTCCTTTTTACTGTCCTGTAATTTGTCTTGAATTGAATGTTGACTACATACATTGTAGTCAACTCTTGATTGTTTGTGAATGCACTCAGAGAAGAATGGAGACTTTGAAATGCATCCCCCAAGCCCTTTTTCTAACTCTGGCCACCATTGGTTATCCACTCAGATAGGTCCTGGGGTTACTGACAAAAGGGAAATATCAGCAGGAAAAGGAACAAGGAAATTACAAGTGTTTTGATGTCTGTGGGTCCTGTGTCCCTGCCTGCCTTGAGCTGGATGGAACTATATAAGTAGTGACTTACTTACCATCCTAATACTCAGACATGATCTGAATGATTATCCTCCAGAGCTTCTTTAGAAATGATTCTTTACTGGATGTGACATTGATTTTCCCTTTTGAGTTCATATCAATGTGAGGGAGGTCTGTATAGTAGGGATTATAATTTTTTTCTATCTCTGAGGATCAGGCATGTTACATGACATGGTCGAGGTTAATATCACGTGAGGGAAATGACCCAGATCCTGGTCACTGGCAACTGTTGCTACTGCTTCTTTCAGCTGTCATGTATCCTTTGTTTTCCCTGTGTCAGGATATGTGCTTTAGAAATGTAATCTCACTGAGTCCTCTCAACAGCCCTTTTAGGGAGGTGAACGTGAAAGTGAAGTCGCTCAGTCATGTCTGACTCTTTACAACCCCATGGACTGTAGCCCACCAGGCTCCTCCATCCATGGGATTTTCCAGGCAAGAGTACTGAAGTGGGTTGCCATTTCCTTCTCCAGGGGATCTTCCTGACCCAGGGATTGAACCAAGGTCTCCTGCATTGCAGGCAGGCTCTTTACCATCTGAGCCACAAGGGAAGCCCTTTAGGGAGATGGGACTTGATTTTATAGAATCTTGTGCCCTCTCCAATGATTTCCTCCCAAAAGTAAAAGTTGAGAGAACACAAGTTACAAATGTCTGAGATTATCATTGCTTTTGCATTGCTTTTAAGCTTGATGGATTGATAAATCTAACTTCCTACCTACTTTGTGATCATTTCAGTTTCTTATTTAAAAAAATTACAGGCTTTATGTTCATTTCTATTCCCTTTGTAAAAATAGGTACTGAAATTCACATCGTATATGCCCATTATTTTGCTCAGTTGGAAGAAAGATTGCTAGACAAATCTCTGCACCACAAAATGTCAGAGATAAATTGTAGACCCCAGAAGGCATAGGTAACATGCTGTCCTCTCAACAAAGACAGGAGTTACTGGAGTTAGAAACAGAAAAAAATATATTGGTTATGTGCCAAAGGAGGTATTTACAATATAATGGTTTGTAGCTCTCAGTGAAATATTTAAAAGGAAAAAAAAAAGACATGAAAAATTTACTTTCTTGTTTACTTCTATTGTAGGTTGTTAAATGACAAAGTATCTCCCAATGGCACAGTGGCTGGCTGGTTTTCCCTGCGCTGGGGAAAGTCCTGTAGAGTCTACTGCTATTCTATAAGAGACTGCCTCATGCAATTTTGAGCCAATTGCAGGCCCTCTGTCCTACCACCAAAAAAAAAAAGAAAAAAAAAATCCAGAAAATGAACTCCAGAATATGAGGCCTACATTTGACATGATAGCACAAACAGATCCTGAGTTATAGTCACAGATAAAGTTGAATTTGCTCCCTGTTCTCAAGCAAGGTTTGCTCTAGGTTCTTAAAATTCTGAAGCTGTTTTAAGGTTGAGTGTGCTATGATGATTCATTGTGTCGTAATGATGCTTAAAGTTTTCCCTGCTCTTCTTGACACTGTATGATTTTCATTTTGAAATGAATAAAATTGTTCTTATTAATCACAGTCAAGAAACATATGCTTTGAATAAAGATCAAATTCTCTAAAATTAGTAAATTATTTAAGTTAGTAAAAGTAGTAAATTATTATCTGTTTCTAGCTTTCTGATTCTAGAAAATTGTATTTTTATTCCATCAAATATGCTTTATGCTTTGATCTGAAGGAGGTTAAACAGAAATAAATTTACTGAACTTGGCTTTTTGACTGTGAATTGAAGAATGAGCAATATGTAAACACACTAGATGAAGTCAAATCTATCAAGAACCGTTAATAACTAAAGACACATGATTTTAAGAAACTGAAGAAAGTAGAAGAAATGTAAGAAGAATTCATGTGTTTGTCTGGATTTTTTCTCTTTTTTTGGTGGTGGGGCACTAGAACAAGTGTAAGAAGAATTCATGAGTTTCTCAGCTTCAGATTTTAGACCCATTCTGTCCTTTATTGTGACATGCTTTTCACTGGCAACGTTGTCGAAGTTGCAGAAGTGGTCAGGAGACTGGTGCAAAACTAAATCAGACATATTATTCCCACCTTACATGGAAAGAAAGAATAGCTGGACTCATAATGTTAGTGAAAAGAATATTTTTTCCCATGAAGAGTCAAGTAATTAGGCTCATCTCTCTTTTAAAACATTTTTTTTCTAGGTATTTCTACAGTTGCATTCATCTTACCTCTTCTCCTCGTTGTACTCCAATCTGCATTTTATAAGTCAATTAGTCAAAATATCAACAAATTAAAATAATGTTCTTCTCTCATCTTCCTTATTTGGAAAATATCAGTGTCTGATAACTATACTGAAATAGAAATTAATAGATAAATGCTAATTTTCCTAACTTTCCATGATAAAGATTACTATGGCATAGTCCCTAACTTTTAAGAAACTAAAAATATCTGTATAAAATAATATGAATGCACCCATATGTATTATAGAAAAAACTGTGCTCATTATCGAAGTAAAAGTGCAAGTAAAGTACAATAAGAATGCAGAGAAAATATTTATTTGAAACAATAGATGTGAGGAAAAGTAGCATTTGAACTGGACATTGAGGAATGGAGAGAAAGGTTAGGAGGAAGAAGGACCTTCTAGCTGAAATAATAGCTTAATAAAAGCCACACAGAGTTAGTGAAGTGCCAAATGAAAGGCTGAAGAGGAGTGTGACTTGTGTATGTGTGTGCGCAGTGTGTGTCTAGTGGCAACTAGTTGTTAAGCCTGAGTCCAAATCGTAGAAGGCTTTGAACTCAAGGTTCGAAACTTTGAAGAGGAAGTTGTATTTCATTTGTATTTAATGGAAAACTGTATAAGCATTTTGAACAGGGAATCTACAAGTCATTGTTTTAAGGACATGATGGCAGCAAAGCCCAGGATGAATCAGAAAGGGAGAGATTAGAAACATAAAGACTAATTGCAGGGATTTTCTTGGTGGTCCAGTGGTTAAGACTGTATGCTTCCAATGCAAGTGGCATGGGTTCAACCCCTGGGTTGGGAACTATGATCCCACATGCCATGTGGGAAAAAGAAAAAGACTAACTGCAAAATTGAACTGTAGTTCAGATGAAGGAGATGTTGGAGCATGGTCTTCAGCAGACAGAGCTTGAGAGAGAAAGGACTCAGGAACTCCTTTGGTGAGATTGGAGCCTGTCTTCAGGAGGTTGGTGATGGCGCTGGCCAATATAAGGGGTGCAGACAGGATGATGGGGGGCAGTGCATGTGATGGAGCAGGTCCACTGAGAGCAGAAACTGAGAAGTGGTAGATAACTTCTGCAAACCTCTGGGTGCAATATTCTATTTTCAGATATATGTTAACCCTTCGAGGAGAAGCTATTTCCACGCTGTGATCTTTGGCATTAAGAGAAACAGATCTGATTGTGATTCGAATGACTGTGGTGCTTTTATTTTTATTTTGCCATTCATGTTTGAGCTGTTGAGTTTAGATGAAAATCTGGGCATGTGAACTTTAAACGATACCATAGAAATGTAAGGAGATAGTGAAGTCACAAGGGAAGAATATTTTTGACCCAATCCTAGCAGTCATAATCTTAAGTGTTTTGTTCAATGTTCCGTACTTGCTGACTGCATGGTCTATTTCTAATGGTTGTGTTTATTCCCATGGTATCTGGTGTATAAAACATAGCAGGAGAGTAAGCTAGAGATTGCGTGAGAAGGAAAAAAGAAAGCTTGACTGATTGTATTCATCTCTGGATTCTCTGTGCTGGCATACTTAGAGGGCAGTTGATTAAATGGAAGTGGTGAAAAGGAAATTATAAATTATTTCTTATAAGCATATAAGTAAATATTAAATTTATAAATGTATAGAGGAATTTTGCATATATAAATTTACTTGGTATCTTTTGAATAGTATCAAACCAGACTCCTGGGTTCTGTTTCTGGACATCTACACTTGGGAAGCCATCCAGGTGTGAGGTTCATGCTAGATTTCAGGTGGAAGAGCCATATGCTAACCATTTTCCTGACATGATTGTTTATAAACACACAAATAAATACAGAAAGCAATCTATTTGCCCCTTGCATGTTTTATTAGAAAAAGCCATTATAACATAATCAAAGTTCCTAATGATTTACTCCAAGAGTTTCATTAATGCTCAGGACACTCTGTAATTCCAATTCCAGTGAATTTTGAAATTTCACTCTACTCTCTTTTTCTTTTGGGAGCATTGCATTGTCATTGGATTAAGTAGGAATGTATATTTGATCTTTTATTTTTGTTTTTAAGTCCAAAGAAGAAAGCTTAATAATTTTTTATACAGCTAAACAGAGCCAGAAGCAGGTACAGGAGTGAGTCAGGGTGCCAGTTGTCCTGTCAGAATCTATTAGTAAGAAGTGACTACGCTGTTAAAGGATGGATTTTACAGGTGACATCAGGTTGAAATCTGCAATAACTTTGCTGGATAATGAAATCAGATTAACTTTTGCAATGCAAAGAACTCTAGATGAGGGTTTCTTCTGGGAATGATAAAATTTTTGACATGGAAGACTGTGGTATTTTATAATAAGTGAAGAGTGAATTTGTACTTGTTCTATATCTGGAACTGGAAAAGGTCAGTTTTCATTCCAATCCCAAAGAAAGGCAATGCCAAAGAATGCTCAAACTACTGCACAATTGCACTCATCTCATACGCTAGTAAAGTAATGCTCAAAATTCTCCAAGCCAGGCTTCAGCAAAACGTGAACTGTGAACTCCCAGATGTTCAAGCTGGTTTTAGAAAAGGGAGAGGAATCAGAGATCAAATTACCAACATCTGCTGGATCATCGGAAAAGCAAGAGAGTTCCAGAAAAACATCTATTTCTGCTTTATTGACTATGCCAAAGCCTTTGACTGTGTGGATCACAATAAACTGTAGGAAATTCTGAAAGAGATGGGAATACCAGACCACCTGACCTGCCTCTTGAGAAACCTATACGCAGGTCAGGAAGCAATAGTTAGAACTGGACATGGAACAACAGACTGGCTCCAAATAGGAAAACGGGAGTACTTCAGGGCTGTATATTGTCACCCTGCTTATTTAACTTATATGTAGAGTACATCATGAGAAACACTGGGCTGGAAGAAGCACAAGCTGGAATCAAGATTGGCAGGAGAAATATCAATAACCTCAGATATGCAGATGACACCACCCTTATAGCAGAAAGTGAAGAAGAACTAAAGAGCCTCTTGATGAAAGTGAAAGAAGAGAGTGAAAAAGTTGGCTTAAAGCTCAACATTCAGAAAACTAAGATCATGGCATCCTGTCCCTTCACTTCATGGGAAATAGATGGGGACAGTGTAAAAAGTGGCTGACTTTAATTTTTTGGGCTCCAAAATCACTGCAGATGGTGACTGTAGCCATGAAATTAAAAGACACTTACTCTTTGGAAGTAAAGTTATGACCAACCTAGATAGCATATTGAAAAGCAGAGACATTTCTCTGTCAACAAATGTCTGTCTAGTCAAGGCTATGGTTCCAGTGGTCATGTATGGATATGAGAGTTGGACTATAAAGAAAGCTGAGCACTGAAGAATTGATGCTTTTGAACTGTGGTGTTGGAGAAGACTCTTGAGAGTCCCTTGGACTCCAAGGAGATCCAACTAGTCCATCCTAAAGGAGATCAGTCCTGAATGTTCACTGGAAGGACTGATGTTGAAGCTGAAACCCAATACTTTGGCCACCTGATGCGAAGAGCTGACTCATTTGAAAAGACCCTGATGCTAGGAAAGATTTAGGGCAGGAGGAGAATGGGACGACAGAGGATGAGATGGCTGGATGGCATCACTAACTCAATGGAGAAGAGTTTCAGTAAACTCTGGGAGTTGGTGATGGACAGGGAGGCCTGGCATGCTGTGGTCCATGGAGTCTCGAAGAGTCAGGCACAACTGAGAGACTGAACTGAACTGAAACAATCCTGAAGGAAGGGTCATGAGAAGAATCTCTCAAATGCAGGCTGAACACAAACAAGTAAGAAATTTAACATCTCCAGAACCTTTCCTCTCACACTGAGAACAGCTATAACCTCGACACTAAGTGATGGAGGAAGAGGGGTACTTGAACTCCCTCTTTAGAGAGGAGGGTGCCACTGGTTTTAGGGCTTCTCTGGTGGCTCAGAGGTTAAAGCGTCTGCCTTCAATGCGGGAGACCTGGGTTCAATCCCTGGGTCGGGAAGATCCCCTGGAGAAGGAAATGGCAACCCCCTCCAGTATTCTTGCCTGGAGAATCCCATGGACGGAGGAGCCTGGTCGGCTACAGTCCACAGGGTCGCAAAGAGTCAGACATGACTGAGCAACTTCACCTCACCTCCAAAACTACTCAGTTCTAAGTAATAATGGATCATTTGTGCAGAAGTCCGCCTGAATGCCTGATGGATGACTTGAAATTATGCCAGTTTCCAGGGCTTCTATTGGCTGGTCTCATATATCTGAAACAGCATGGGCAGGCAGCCCATCTGGAATTCTGAAGGATATAAGCCTGGGTGAAGGCTGTGATTCATTATCTTGAATTCTGTGTGATTATTAGTGCTCCCATTTTACTCTGGATACCTTGCTTATCTGGGACAACTCTGAGGCATAACTTAGGGACTACTCAGGTGGTGCTAGTGGTAAAGAATCTGCCTGCCAATGCAGGAGGTGCAAGAGACACAGGTTCAGTCCCTGGGTTGGGAAGATCCCCTGGAGTAGGAAATGGCATGCCACTCCAGTATTCTTGCCTGGAAAATTTCATGGGCAGAGTAGCCTAGCAGGCTACGTGGTACTGCAGAGTCAGACAAGACTGAGCAACTAAGCACACATACACACTGAGGCATAACTTGTCCTAGAGTTCTCCTTGCAAATAGGCTGAAGATAGGTTTAAATCCTATAAGAGTGGGACGTCAAATAAGAGAAGGTTATGCATTATTTTTGGAATTATTAAAAAGCAAAACAAAATAGGAATTTACCATTTTGGAAAAAAAAAATTGATCCTTCCAGATTTCTATACTTGTCTTTACCTTGAAATCTAGAAAGGGGTGTTTGTAATGAGCTTCATGATTTATAAAGCTTGAAGCACTGACAAACGAAAAGAAAAATTTAAAATGTATCGTAGGAGCTGCTTCAATGTGGCAGATGAACTAGCAAGGCCTATGGGAAGTCATATGATAATCTCTGAAATCCAGCTTGCTCATGGTAAGAATTTTATTAATAGCACCTCTTTAAGTGAGTCATACCAAATCTTTCACATGTCTATAGCTTTTACTCAAGTTTGTGCCTATCACATAGTCAGTGGTTATTCTGTAATGCATCCAGTGGATTGTCATAATATTTATTATAAAGTGTGATAAAAATTTCAGTGAGCTGTCAAATCTTTTTGAAACCTGAAGAAGTTTGTGACTAAAAATGTTGACATTTGATGAGTTGGTAATCAGGACATAGGCATTCACTCAAATTCAGGGAATCAGTAGTTTTCACTAAATATTTTTTCAATAGAAAAAAAATGAGTTGTGTCATAAACATATATATTTTTTAATGAGGCCTTTGGAAATAGAGGTACATCAAAGCCACTCTACATAATTGCCAATAAAACTAAAAATATACCATCACCAAAGCTATTGTGTTATATACACACTGGACTAACTTGATAAACATATTTTTGAACAACTCTTCTACTTTCTAACCTGCAAGTCCCATCATTCTTCAGTAAAAGGAAAGGTCATTACCTTGACTGAATGAATTCACTTGCCTCACTGCTGTATTGAAATATGCCTCTGTTTTCAGTACTGATTTGCAGCTATTACTATGCAGTAAATTGCTTAAACTATATAAACTTAACTACAGAGATAATCAAGTGTCTTTTTTTTTAAAAAAAGTATTTGTTTATTTAACTGTGTCTGGTCTTAGTTGCAACAAATGAGATCTTATTGCATCACGCAGGATATTCTGTTGTGTTGCAAGGACCCTTTAGTTGTGACCTGTGGGCTCAGTAGTCCCACAGCACAGGTGTTGTTGCTCCAAGCCATGTGGGATGTTCGTTCCCCCACCAGGGATTGAACCCATTTCCCCTGCATTGCCAGGTGGATTCTTAATCACTGAACAACCAGGGGAGGGACCAAGAAAGTATCTTGAATTGAGTGTGACTCTATGATTAGCATCATACTCACTCTGTCACTGACTGAGTCTGTGGTTTTGGACAATTCCTTGTATGAAGTGAACTTACATTTCTTAACTGTAAAAGTTCATTTTTCATGAACTTACATTTACTGTTGTTGTTGTCTAGTCGCTAAGTTGTGTCCAACTCTTGTGCGACCCCATGGGCTGTAGCCCATCAGACTCCTCCATCTATGAGATTCTCCAAGCAAGAATACTGTAGTGGGTTGCCATGCCCTCCTCCAGGGAACTTCCTGACCCAGGGATGGAACCCATGTTGTTTAAGTCTTTTGTACTGGCAGATGGGTTCTTTACCACTAGAGCCACCTGGAAAGTTCAAAAAAGTTATCTGAAAAATAGAGAAGTTAGTCTCTAAGATGCCTTCTCTGTTGAGTATCAAAACAATCATTAAGTAGAATCTGTTTTTGTTATCAATGTGCAGAAAGGGAATGAGGAACAGAGGCACATGAAAGTTAAAATCCCTCTTTTGATATCATTAGGAGCTCACTGTATCTCTGCAGTTGCTCCTTCCCAAAGCATGGAGGCTACAGAAAACAGCTTCAGTACAATTTCAAGTGTCAACAATGATTTAAGAGAAGAAATTTCAGGCATTATTTTCTTTCCTCACTGAGCAAAAGTTCTTCAAATGCCTATGAGATGACCTAAGAATCAGGAGAGAAGACAATGAGTCACTTATGAAGAAGAAATGGATCTTAAAGAGAATCCTAATAATGCAACATTTATCATTCTTTTTTCTTGATTTATCTTCTCAGTTTGAATGAACATTAGCTTTTCCTCAATGTGACTGATGCAGCTTTGAAACGGTGCTCTTCTCTCACTGAGTGTAGGGAATGAAGTCCTGATCCATATGGTAAAGCAGGGTTGTCAACATGTGCAGCTTCCAGGCCCCTCTACTATACTTACATCAATCTGTAAGCAGACCTGATACTGAAATCAGTATTTTAGTATGGGCTTCCATGGTAGGTCAATAAAGCAGAAGTAGATGTTTTTCTGGAACTCACTTGCTTTTTTGATGATCCAACAGATGTTTTTCATTCTGAACTCTGGTTCCTCTGCTTTTCAAATCCAGCTTGAATATCTGGAAGTTCATGGTTCATGTACTGTTGAAGCTTGGCTTGGAGAATTTTGAGCATTACTTTACTAGCATGTGAGATGAGTGCAATTGTGCAGTAGTTTGAGCATTCTTTGGCATTGCCTTTCTTTGGGATTGGAATGAAAACTGACCTTTTCCAGTCCTGTGGCCACTGCTGAGTTTTCCAAATTTTCTGGCATATTGAGTGCAGCACTTTCACAGCCTCATCTTTCAGGATTTGAAATAGCTCAACTGGAATTCCATCACCTGCACTAGCTTTGTTCGTAGTGATGCTTTCTAGGGCCCACTTGACTTCACATTCCAGGATGTCTGGCTCTAGATGAGTGATCACACCATCGTGATTATCCGGGTTGTGAAGATCTTTTTTGTACAGTTCTTCTGTGTATTCCTGCCACCTCTTCTTAATATCTTCTACTTCTGTTAGGTCCATACCGTTTCTGTCCTTTATTGAGCCCATCTTTGCATGAAATGTTCCCTTGGTATCTCTAATTTTCTTGACAAGTTCTCTAGTCTTTCCCATTCGGTTGTTTTCCTCTATTTCTTTGCATTGATCACTGAGGAAGGCTTTCTTATCTCTCCTTGCTATTCTTTAGAACTCTGCATCCTGATGCTTATATCTTTTCTTTTCTCCTTTGCTTTTTGCTTCTCTTCTTTTTACAGCTATTTGTAAGGCCCCCTCAGACAGCCATTTTGCTCTTTTGCATTTCTTTTCCATGGGGATGGTCTTGATCCCTGTCTCCTGTACAATGTCATGAACCTCCGTCCATAGTTCATCAGGCACTCTATCTACCAAATCTAGGCCCTTAAATCTATTTCTCACTTCCACTGTATAATCATAAGGGATTTGATTTAGGTCATACCTAAATGGTCTAGTGGTTTTCCCTACTTTCTTCAATTTAAGTCTGAAATTGGCATTAAGGAGTTCATGATCTGAGCCACAGTCAGCTCCTTCTCTTGTTTTTGCTGACTGTATAAAGCTTCTCTATCTTTGGCTGCAAAGAATATAATCAATCTGATTTCTGTGTTGATCATCTGGTGCTGTCCATGTGTAGAGTCTTCTCCTGTGTTGTTGGAAGAGGGTATTTGCTATGAGCAGTGTGTTCTCTTGGCAGAACTCTGTTAGCCTTTGCCCTGCTTCATTTTGTACTCCAAGGCCAAATTTGCCTGTTACTCTAGGTATCTATTGTCTTCCTACTTTTGCATTCCAGTCCCCTAAGATGAAAAGTACATATTTTGGGGGTGTTAGTTTTAGAAGGTCTTGTAGGTCTTCATAGAACTGTTTAAATTCAGCTTCTTCAGCATTACTATTTGGGGCATAGACTAGGATTACTGTGATATTGAATGGTTTGTCTTGGAAATGAACAGAGATCATTCTGTCATTTTTGATACTGCACACAAGTACAGCATTTCAAAGTCTCTTATTAACTATGAGGGCTACTCTTTATGGCAGAAAGTGAAGAGGAACTAAACAGCCTCTGATGAAAGTGAAAGAGGAGAGTGAAAAAGCTGGCTTAAAACTTAACATTCAAAAAACTAAGATCATGGCATCTGGTCCCATCACTTTATGAAACAATGAAAACAGTGAGAGACTTTATTTTCTTGGGCTCCGAAATCACTACAGATGGTGACTGCAGCCATGAAATTAAAAGACGCTTGCTCCTTGGAAGAAAAGCTATGACCACCCTAGACAGCATGTTAAAAAGCAGAGACATTACTTTGCTGACAAAGGTCCGTCTAGTCAAAGCTATTGTTTTTCCAGTAGTCATGTACAGATGTGAGAGCTGGACTATAAAGAAAGCTGAGTGCTGAAGAATTGATGCTTTTGAACTGTGGTGTAGAGGAAGACTCTTGAGAGTCCCATGGACTGCTAAGAGATCAAACTTGTCAGTCCTCAAGGAAATCAGTCCTGAATATTCATAGAAAGGACTGATGCTGAAACTGAAACTCTGATACTTTGGCCACCTGATGCGAAGGACTGACTCATTTGAAAAGACCTTGATGCTGGGTAAGATTGAAAGCATGAGGATATGGGGACAACAGAGGATGAGATTGTTGGATGGCATCACCGATTTAATGGACATAAGTTTGAGCAAGCTCTGGGAGTTAGTGATTGACAGGGAAGCCTGGCATGCTGCAGTCTATGGGGTGACAAAGAGTCAGACACAACTGAGTGACTGAACTGAAATGAACTCTCTGGTAAATCAGATGGTAAAGAATCTGCCTGCAATGCAGGAGACCTGAGTTTGATCCCTGGGTCAGGAAGACTCTCTGGAGAGGGGAATGGCAACCCACTCAGTGTTCTTGCCTGGAGAATTCCTTGGACAGACCATGGGGTCTCCAAGAGCCGGACACAACTGAGTGATTGAACTGAAATGAACTTTCTGGTAGATCAGATGGTAAAGATAAAGAATCTGCCTGCAATGCAGGAAACCCGGGTTCAATCCTTGGGTCGGGAAGATCCCCTGGAGAGGGGAATGGCAACCCACTCCAGCACTCTTGCCTGGAGAATTCCATGGACAGACCACGGGGTCGTCAAGAGCCAGACCCAACTGAGTGACTGGCGCTTTCATGTCACTTTGGCATGGTTAAAAGGACCAGATCAGGAATCTCCACTGATTTGGTCAGTCTGGTCTCTTTTGTTGTTGCTGTTCAGTTGCTCAGTCATGGCCAACATGACCCCATGGACTGTAGCCCGCCAGGCTTCCCTGTCCTTCAGCATCTCCCAGAGTTTGCCCAAGCTCATTTCCATTGAGTTGGTGATGCCATCCAACCATCTAATCCTCTGTCCTCCCCTTCTCCTGCCTTTAATCTTTGCAAGCATCAGGGTCTTTTCCAAAGAGTTGGCTCTTTGCTTCAGGTGGCCAATGTATTGGAGCTTTGGATTCAGCATCAGTCCTTCCAATGAATATTCAGGGTTGATTTCCTTTAGGATTGACTGATTTGATCTCCTTGCTGTCCAAGGGACTCTCAAAAGTCTTCACCAGCACCAGAGTTCGAAACATCAATTCTTTGGTGCTCAGGGCTTCCCTGATAGCTCAGTTGGTAAAGAATCCACCTGCCATGGAGGAGACCTGAGTTCAATCCCTGGGTTGGGAGGGTCCCCTGGAGAAGGGAAAGGCTACCCATCCAGTATTCTGTCCTAGAGAATTCCATGAACTGTACAGTCCATGGGGTTGCAAAGTGTTGGATATGGCCGAACGACTTTCACTTTCACTTTCAGCCTTCTTTAAGGTCCAACTTTCACATCCATACATGACTACTGGATAAATCATAGCTTTGACTATATGGAGCTTTGTCAGCAAAGTTATGCCTCTGCTTTTTAACTCTGTCTTGCTTTGTCATAGCTTTTCTTCCAAGGAGCAAGTGTTGTTTACTTTCATGGCTGCAGTCACTGTCCATAGTGATTTTGGAGCTCAAGAAAATAAAATCTGTCAGTTTCCATTTTCTCCCCATTTATTTGCCATGAAGTGATGGGACTGGATACCATGATCTTAGTTTTTTGAATGTTGAGTTTCAAGCCTGCTTTTTCAGATGATCATTATTCAGTTTAAATATTATAGAGAAAAAATTGAGGGCCACCCTGGTCTCTCATAAATCGTTTTCTTGTCTGCATGGGTTTGTAGTTTCCTTTTACCTTTGCTATGGTTTTTCTTTGTAGCTCTTTTGTCACCTTGCAAGTTCTCCAGAGCTCTTTAACATAAAATGATCTACTGAAGTAATTCATATGTATTTTTAAAACTGTAAATATATACAACACTTATTTGTCAAAAATAAATAAAAATTAAAAGAAAAGAAAGCAAGAACGATTGATCAGGAAGCTGAGAGTGATTAGCTCAATAAAATTACATGATCTTACCACATTTCCAGACAAGAAGCAATATTTAGACCCAGGACCCATTGACTGTAGGTGTGGTCCAGTTGACAGGAGGTAGAACCCTACAATATCATGGCAAGTATGTACTATAATGATTCTCCCAGTTCTTCCCAAGAGGTTCACAGTTTTTCACTTGGCTGATTATGCAGTGAGGAAAGGATACTACTCAGAGGTCTTTAGGGTTTTTGAAGTCAGGAAACCTGAAATGTCATCATGGATCCTCCAATAGAGAGATGACAAATGGAGGGCTAGGTCCAGAGTCCCCGCAACATCGTTTGCTGTGGGTCTGCTGGGTCTGTGGCCTCACTCTGTGGTTAATCTCCCATATCTGGATGCACAACTGGGATTGACATATTCGCAGTTGAAGAAAAGTTTACACCGAGTCCACCTGGGGGTCAAAGCCAAAGCCATCACATTAACTAAGACCACGTGAAAGCCTGATACTGTCTCCTTCCACCTTACTGAAGTAGAATATTAAAAAAAATCACAACTTCTGTACTTAGCTAGCCAAGATGAAGAACAAGAATCATTTTAAAGAAATAAAAGCACTGAAAAGAACTAAAAAGCTAGGTAAAAAATATATATACATTTAAAATACCATAAATATTANCAATTTCCAAAACACTGGTTTTCAGGCAAGGAAGGGCAGTGATCCCTGAAAGAAGGGAAACAATTCTCCCTACAATCTCTCCAGCCTCCTGCCTTCATCGTATTCCAGGCTGCTGTGCAGAGAGAGAGAAACCAGTGGAGCCCAGCCATCTTCCTGATTGAGGACACAAAGCTGGAAATCAAGGGAGGTCCAGAGTAATTAGATTCTCACATCCACACCCTAGCGAGTAGAGAGCATTGTGGATAGTGTTCTCGCCTGGTCCACTGGTGCTTTCAGCAAGTCTTCTGCATGTGAGGAAACTCTCTGAGGAGTTTCCACCCAAAAGGAGCAGTACACAGAGATCACAAAAACCCGGGAAGAGTTTATGTTCCCATCTGACAGAGTGGAAAAGCCCATAATTCATGGGGCGGAGAGTGGAATATTCAGAAAAACATTACCTACATAGCGGGGTAAAGATTAATCATGTGCTGCACCCACCTCAAAACACTTAAAGGGAAGTCTCTAGAGCATCACACTCTATCTGAATAGCTTAACTGCTTTACACAACAAAACTCTAGAAGTTTTGCTTGACAGGTGGATTCTTTACCACTGAGCCACCTGGGAAACCTGATTCCAAATTGATTACTCTACAAATAATAGCCAGATTCTTAGATGAATTGGAGAAGGAAATGGCAACCCACTCCAGTACACTTGCCTAGAAAATTCCATGGATGGAGGAGCCTGGTGGGCTACAGTCCATGGGGTCACAAAGAGTTGGACATGACTTCACGACTTCACGACTAGATGAAGAATGACTTCTAAATATTGAGTCAACATGCAAACATTTTTGGTTTAACAAAGTTTGGCAGATTTTGTATGAGCTGGCCATGATTTTCAATTATGTAAATAAGTACCCTTTAAACTAAGGGCTTCATAGAATGTTCCACATTTTATAACTGTTGTTCAGTTGCTCATTCGTGTCCAACTATTTGGACCTCATGGACTGTAACACACAGGCTTCCCTGCTCACCGTTTCCTGGAGCTTGCTCAAACTCATGTCCATTGAGCCAATGGTGCCATCCAAATATCTCATTCTCTGTCATCTCCTTCTCCTTCTGCCTTCAGTCTTTCCCAGCATCAGGGTCTTTTCCAATGAGTTGACTCTTCACATCAGGTTGCCAAAGTATTGGAGCTTCAGCTTCAGCAGCAGTCCTTCCAGTGAATATTCAGAGTTGATTTCCTTTAGGATTGTCTGGTTTGATCTCCTTTCTGTCCAAGGGACTCTCAAGAGTCTTCTCAACACCACAGTTTGGAAACATCAATTCTTTGGCACTCAGCCTTCTTTATGGTCCAACTCTCACAGCTGTACATGACTACTGGAAAAACCATAGCTTTGACTATATGGCACTTTGTCAGCAAAATAACATCTCTGCTTTTTAATAAGCTGTTCAGGTTTGTCATAGCTTTTCTTCCAAGGAGCTAGCATCTTTTAATTTTATGGCTGAAGTCACTGTCCACAGTGATGTTGGAACCCAAGAAAATAAACACTGTCACTATTTCCATTGTTTCCCTATCTATTTGCCATGAAGTGATGGGACTGGATGCCATGATCTTAGTTTTTGAATCTTGACAGAATTTTAACTCTTTTTTTTCACCTTCATCAAGAGGCTTTTTAGTTCCTCATCACTTTCTTCCATAAAGGTGGTATCATCTGCTTGTATAGGAGACCCCAGTTCGATTCCTGGGTCAAAAAGATTGACTGGCAATCTTTATTCCAGCTTGTGCTTTATCCAGCCTGGCATTTTGCACGATGTACTCTACATTTAATTTAAATAAGCAGGATGACAATATATAGCCTCGACATACTCCTTTTCCAGTTTTGAACCAGTCTAAGGCAAATGGGGCTTTCCAGGTGGTGCTAGTGGTAAGGAACCCACCTGCCAATGGAGGTAGACATAAGAGACATTTCAATCCCTGGGGTGAGAATATCTTTTGGAGGAGGGCATGGTAACCCACTCCAGTATTCTTGCCTGGAGAATTCCATGGACAGAAGAGCCTGGCAGGCTATGGTCCATAGGGATGCAAAGAGTTGGGCACGACTGAAGAGACTTAGCATGCATGAACAGGCAAGCAGCCAAATCACCTGGAGAATTAGAATTCAGCTTTTGCAGATCCATCTTTGCCTAGCCAGAGCAGTCTCTTGGTTTTAATGTGGTCTGTGAGCACTCAGACCAGATTAGAATATATTTATTGTTTTGCTAAAAAACAAAACAAAACACAGTTCATGTTAACTTTCAATGGAAATTACTTTGTTTCATAATTTGAGGAAAATTACATCTTTTTAAAAAGATGTAAGGGATTTTGATAGGGTACTTTTGGTAGTAGCTCTTTTCCAGACAGGACAAATAGATGGTAGAAATGAAGACTGAAGATAAAACTGACTTGAAATTGACAGAATCAAAATGGCCACATATTATCCAATCCTTTTCAAGTTCAATCTCTAATTTTTAAAGTTTTTGTTATATACATATATATTTCATTTTCATTTCATTTTATTGTGCATGGACACTTGAGAAAAGTTAAGCTCAATCAGAACCAAAGAGGGAGATCATTATTCAGTATGATCATCTATTTTACTATAAAACCCAGTTAAGCAAGTAGAGTTTTCCTTATGAATATGTTGTATGAAGTGAAGTCGCTCAGTCGTGTCCAACTCTTTGCGGCCACATGGACTGTAGCCTACCAGGCTCCTCTGTCCATGGGATTTTCCAGGCAAGAATACTGGAGTGGGTTGCCATTTCCTTCTCCAGGGGGTCTTCCCAACCCAGNATTTCCTTCTCCAGGGGATCTTCCCAACCCAGGGATCAAACCCAGGTCTCCTGCATTGCAGGCAGATGCTTTACCCTCTAAGCCACCAGGGAAGTCTTGTTGTTGTCATTCATGTTGTATGAAGTACTATGGAAAAGAAGAAAAAGAATGCCTTGCTTTCAACCATACCAAGAATGCCCCTTCAACTCTAAATACACAATTAAGAAGATGCATTCAAAAGTCAAAGATAAAGGAAGTATCATTTAATTGATAACTGTTCTTATTTATCAAGTAGTTGTTTTTAACTGGTTGTTCTTTTTTCTTAAATTATCTTTAATGATCTTTGCTTCCATTGCATGGTTCTTCAAATACCATATTAAATGTCTTCAGAGGTTTTCCCTAACCTTCTGCTAAGAAAAAAAATAAAAAGAAATCAAGACCCAGAGAAACATGCAGGTTCATAAATATAGAATTGGCTGATTTTATTGTGGTGTACAACAAATACCTTGAATGCATACATATAGTAAGTGACTACCAAGCTGTAGCGGATTTTCAACTTTTTAAATAGAGTAAAGTTGCAGTTGTTATATACTATCCTACTTTTAGTAAGGGCTTCCCTAGTGGTACAGAAACTGCCTCAAAGCAGGAGACCTGAGTTCAGTCTGTGGGGCAGAAATATCCACTGGAGAAGGAAATGGCAGCCCATTCCTGTATTCTTGCCTGGAAAATCCCATGAACAGTGGAGCCTGATGGGCTACAGTCCATGGGGTCACAAAAGAGCCAGACACTTCTTATGACTAAACAGCAGTAACAACACGCTCTTTCCTCAAAGAATCTTAGGCCCGAGTCCTCCATGACAAGAGTGATAAAGTTTTGTGAACTGTTGACTGACTAGTCCTATATTCCAGAGTAAAAAAAAAAAAAAAAATCTGGGGTGATTTAACTGTGCCAGCCTTCTTTAATCCCTTTCATACTCATTCCAGTCTTTAAAACATGCTAGAGGGCCCTGGTCTTGGTTTATGTGGTTCTTTACAGGGTTTCTACAGTTGCCTCTGACATCTGCCTTGGCATTCGATTAGTCACTTCCTCAACATTCCTCAGGGACATTTGATGGTCTGTTTTCCACACAGCTAAAAAGCCCCCCAGTCATTCTCACATCACTTCATGTGAATTTTCTTCATAGTCCTTTTTTTTTTTTTGGCTGCAGCAGTTCTTAGTTCCAGCACGTGGGACCTTCAATCTTCACTGCAGTGTGTAGGTGTAACCTGAGCCTCCTGCATTGGGAGTGCAGAGTCTTAGCTACTGGACCACTGGGGAAGTCCCCTTCACAGCACTTTTTGTTTTCTGGTGTATTTTTTATTCCTTTGATGTAGTTGTCTCTCTATATTAAGCTATAACCTCCAGTGACAATCAGTGGACCTATGAATATTTTTGTGAGTCTATGTTGGAGTCATAAATTCTAAATAAAATATAGAGACAACTAGGCATTTAGATATTTAGGTACATTAAAGTTTTTCTTGTATATGTAATGACTAAAGAAAAATATTTGTTAGTAGCGAGCAAATATAAATAACTGTTAAAGTGCTAATTATTAATAATAAATGGATAATTTGATATTACTCCCTGAAATTTAAGACTTGTGAAACTCCTAACATTTGTGAAATGTAAATATATTTTCACGTACTAAGAACTGTAGTCAAGATAGTAGGCTTTTCTGTAGCTATTAGAAAAAGAGCAATTACTTGGATGTGAAACTTCAGCTAGAACACAGTTCCAATCTTTTGCTGATTGCTTTCCCTTCCTTTGAATAAGAGTCAGTCTCGGATGGATAACTGATGTTAATTTAAATTCACCTGGAGAAGAAAATGGCAACCCACTCCAGTGTTCTTGCCTAGAGAATCCTAGGGTCCTAGGAGCCTGGTGGGCTGCCGTCTCTAGGGTTGCACAGAGTCGGACACCACTGAAGCAACTTAGTAGCAGCAGCAGCTGCTGCTGCTTCAAAAACAGGGATTTAAGAGGAAACCAAAGTATAATGTTAAGTTTATTTAGGCTTTGATAGAGCAGATCTGGGAAAATGAGAGAAAGAATAAGTGGTGAATGTCTTAAGATTTCTTACTTTTCAGGAATGAGGCTATTTTTGACCATGTTGCCTCTTTATTTTACTTTCACTTCCCTAGGCTGATTGAGGATTTTTCTGTCTTTGAGTTCTGTGCTATCTGTTGAGGAGGATTTTCCTGGCTCAGGTGCAGCCCTTGTTTTGCCCCAGCTCTGCTTCTCCATGTCCATTCCCTGATGTTGAGACCAAATGACTAGTAAATTGGGCCCTTGGGAAGAAATTAAGTGCGTGCATAGAAGATATGCAAGTTGGCAAATTCCTCTCTGCTTTCTTACATGACATATGTGTGGAGAATTCAGGCTTTATGTGGGCTTTTCAAAAACAGCAGTGTGATTTCTGGCATAAACTGAAAGACAATTCAAGTTCATACATATTTTCCACACTGTTAACACAACATAAACTTTTAGGAGATTCCAATATAATAGTAGTACTTAATTCAATCTCCCCTTTAAATGCACTTTTTTTTTTTTTTTTTTAGTTTTATTATGGAGAACCAACTACAACCCTATTCTGTTATATATAGACCATATGTACATATATATATGCATATATATGTAATATACATGTCTATGTACATATCTTAATACTCATGAAATATTATATTATGTATACATATGTACACGTACAATATTGTTTATGTGCATCCATGAATATATGCAACATTGTGCAAACATTTTCAGGTAATTATTTTTTCAGGTTTTCTGTTTAAGTGGGGCAGGCAGAAGTATAGATAAATATATAGTTCAATGAATATCACTCTTAGGTCTTGAAAAAATATTGATTTTTGTGTTTATCCACACTTTTGTCTTCCCTATTTAGACAAATCAAATCATTACCTGAAAAAGAACACCCTGAACATGTGTGCAGAATATTGCATATATATATGTACCTGAGAAATTTTCAGAAATGAAAGTCTGAGTGGCAACATGTTCTTTTGTTTTTGTCTCTGAAAAGTTAACGAAATTAGAGGAAGAAGAGAGGGACGCTGAATGAATTTTGTTTGTTTAGGTTATAGATGGGAATACCAGGCCACCTAACCTGCCTCTTGAGAAATCTGTATTGCAGGCCAGCAAGCAACAGTTAGAACTGGACAAGGAACAACAGACTGGTTCCAAATAGGAAAAGGAGTACGTCAAGGCTGTATATTGTCACCCTGCTTATTTAACTTATATGTAGAGTACATCATGAGAAACGCAGGACTGGAAGAAACACAAGCTGGAACCAAGATTGCCGGGAGAAATATCAATAACCTCAGATATGCAGATGACACCACCCTTATGGCAGAAAGTGAAGAGGAACTAAAAAGCCTCTTGATGAAAGTGAAAGAGGAGAGCGAAAAAGTTGGCCTAAAGCTCAANACTCTGGGAGATGGTGATGAACAGGGAGGCCTGGCGTGCTGCGATTCATGGGGTCGCAGAGTCGGACATGACTGAGCGACTGAACTGAACTGAACTGAACTAGGTTATAGATACCTACTTTAGGACTGGGAATAAAAGACAACTCAACTTTCTCATAGATTTTGGGGGTTATCTGTTGCAAGATGATACAAAAAAAATTGTCTCAAACTCTGACATACAAATGCAACATGTGTTTCAAAGGAAGGAGGATCTAAACTTTAAAAAGGAAAAACATTGCCAAATGCAAAAATCTGTTACATTTTCACAGTTTGAGGTAAAGAAAGTAGCTTTCACAAATCTTTGTATTATTACTACTAAGTAATTACTTAGTTATACAAATAATTATCTTTATTTCTAGTCATTTAAGATTTTCTTTTTTTTAATTTAAGCCATCTCAGACAACAAACCAAGGAACAGCTCAAAATGGTGATACGTTTCGGGTTTTCTAGTAGAGAAAGAGTGAGAGAAACAGAAAATAAGAAACAGGGAAGACAAAGGGAGAGAACAGGAGAGAAAAAAGGAAAGGCGGAAGGAGAGGGAGAGCAACTTTCAGGAAGAAGAGGATGGTGAGCATCCAGGTATCCTTTCTTTCCAGGATACCTGAGTAGCAGCATCAGTGAGTATCTCCTGGGATTGCACGTGGAGCATCAGAAGAGAGCTGTTCACTGTCAGAGTTTGCTATTTGTTGGAGCAGACAGAAGGAGTTTGAGGACTGGCCTGTTGTATAAGAAGGCCCAGTTATTCCATTAAGACAAGAGGTAACCTTTAAGTGAAACTGTGGTCATTTAGGAGCTGACATTTGATTTCCTTGTGCACCCAGTCTCCACTATAATTTCCTTCCTCTAAATGAAGCAATGAACAACGTTCAATTTAAGATCAGGGTGCAGAAAAAGTGTCTGCTCCATTAAAATAAAAACTGCATTTCAGAAGTTGACAGGCAGTGGAATTAGTTGTGGGGAAAATTATTGGAAAAAGATTGAAACTGCTTTTATGAATAGAACATTGAGAAAAGCAATGGCAACAGAAATAAAATCTACTGCTGTGGTCATAATATTTCTTAATTGACACATTAAATTAGACTGAAAGCCCATGGAACTGTGGTTCCAGCCAGGATGCTGGCTAGTCATGTCAAGGGCCACTTTCTCCACTGATGTTTTTGTCAAATACCACTTTTGGATTACCAGTACTTCAGTGTGTCACAGTTGAGTATCTTCATCAGAAATGGATTCAGGTGCTGTCTCCCTTCCTCTTGGCTCTCAAGACCTTCTGCACTGCCACTTACACCAAGTGTCCCTGAGCCTGCAACTGAAGAGACCCCTACCTGCGCTCTGGGTTCCTTCCCTTCTGGACACAGTTGGGAACCTCCCCTGTTGTCATCACTTTTCCATCTCCCTTCACCTTTTTCTTCCGTAAGCTTTTTTTTTTTTTTTTTTTTTCATAGAAGCCTTTAAGTTTACTCTCATCTTTCTTGGATTAAAACGACAATCGCAACAAAACAAATTAATAAATAATTCTTTGGCCCTACTTCTACCTACTGCTCTACCTGGCTTCTCCTTCCCAGCAAAGTTGCTTCAACAAGGGGGCTGGTTTGAGGACTGCTTTGCTCTGCAGCTGCCTCTCCACTGCAACCCAGGCAGGTTTCAGGGGTGGGAGCGGGGCAGGTCGCACAGGGCTCCTCGCAGTGGGGCTTCGGTGATCACAGCGGCTGTCTTCAGGTTCTTCGGAACTTTGTGTTTGAAGGCTTGCCTTGTCGGAAGTCTAATGAGATAGTAGGCGATGCTTCAGTTATTGGATGATGCTTTTGGCAGGCTTGAAACCAACTCGGGTGGGGTTGCCTCCTGAAGTCCCACCTCTTGAGGAGGGGTTGGAAGCAGGGGCTCCAGGTCCCTGCCCAGGAATTGCTGTCACTCCCAGCACCAGACAGCACCAGGTTGCTTGGTGAGAGGGGGCATGTGTTTGCTGTTGCCCTCCACCCCTAGTGCTCACCTGGGCAAGAACACAGGGAGAGCCCTGTGGGGGGGGCACCTGGTGTCTTGGGGGGTGTGGTGGTAAGGGGGCAGCAGCTGATCCCCCACTGGTGCTGATGGCACCATGGGGAGTTGGGTGGGGGAATCTGCGGGGATGCCTCTTAGTGACCCTCGATGGAGATCCCTAGGGCGTCCCCCACAGAGACTACAGTTCCTCGGAGGAGCTGGTCCACTGTGGTTGTGGCCTGGAAAGGGGAGATGGACTTCCCTGACCCTCGCCCGCTCGCATATTAATTTTGAACTGAGTCCTGAAAATGTTGTAGCCTGTCCTGACCAGATGCTGACTAAGGTCAGCTGATCACCCTAAGGTCACTGAGACCTATTTGCTGCAAAACTCAGGTTGCTCCCCAGGGCTTGTCCTCCCTAAATTCACCACCTCATTAGCTGCCATCAAGCTCTCCTTCCTCCTTCTCCCCTTTCTCCTCTCCCCTGCACCTGTGACCATGTGTGTCTTTTCCCCTCCTGTCTCCCTGTCAGTCTGCCTTGCCTCCTCCTTAGCTCTGGTTTACTGTTAGTGCTCTTGACGCTTTCAGGGTTTCTGCCCTGCCATTTATGCACTTCCTTTTTCAGGACTTTTGTCCCATTGTGTGTTGACTGTCCTGCCCAATCCATATCTTATGCTCTGAATATCATCCTGGCAGTTCACTCTGTCCAGTGACCTGATCTTACTTTCCAGAGCCCACACTTCTTCTAAGATTGCAAAGAAATTCATATTTGCTAAAAAATAGTTGCTGCTTACTCAGCATTTCCTAAAAGCTAGGCTTGTTGGTTACATGTTTATTTCTAGGACTCTCGCTTTAGCTTCAAGCTAACAACTGTCAAAATACATTTCATAGGTGAAGAAACAGAGGCTCAGAGAGCTAAAGAAGCCAGCCTGAAAAAAAAAAAAAAAAAAAAGAAGCCAGCCTGAGATCACACAACTACTAGATTACTCAAAAGTTGGTTAAATTCCAAAACATATTTCTATCTACTCTAGCAAAGAAGTACCACAATGATACTTGTATTAGATACTAATGAGCTATTCTATTACCTATTCTAGGTAAAACAAAGAGTAAGCACTAGTTATGTGCTAAACACTGTGTTCTAATTGCTTTACATATGTTAACTCATGTAATAAACAGCTTATGAGATGCTTTTGAACTGTGGTGTTGGAGAAGACTCTTGAGAGTCCCTTGGACTGCAAGGAGATCCAACCAGTCTATTCTGAAGGAGATCAGCCCTGGGATTTCTTTGGAGGAATGATGCTGAAGCTGAAACTCCAGTACTTTGGCCACCTCATGCGAAGAATTGACTCATTGGAAAAGACTCTGATGCTGGAAGGGATTGGGGGCAGGAGGAGAAGGGGACAACAGAGGGTGGATGGCTCTCTTCCTTAATGAATGTTAATCTCATTTTCCCTGAAGTGTTTTTCTTTAATCTGCATCACCCTCAAAGCACTAAATAAAGTTACATCCCTGTAGAACAAAGGTGCAGTGGGTTATAACAAAGAAGGTACTTAACTCAAAGATCTAATGTTGCTAATACCAGGGCTACTACCTGTTTTTTTTACATACCAACTATATCAACAAATAAAAGATATGAAAACTTGGCAGCAAGTATTGGCTCAACAATGAAACCCTTAATCAGTCCTATTCTAATGATTTTGACTCCTCAGAAGCCCCTACATTCCTAGGATGTTTTAAGCTTTCTGTGCCTCTCGCTGTCAGGAGGCCACAAACAATCACATGCACAGGTGTAACAGCCTGGACAAACCTGTCAGGCAGGCTAGAAAGCCATCAGAGGTGTTTCTGGATTGAAATACTTTTATTATGCCCAGGAGATTTATTATCTAAAAGCTCTAAATTAACTTTTTCCATTAAAAGGTGGTGGGGGATAGCCCCCTGTTAATGTCAGAGGAGTTGGTCAAAGGCATAATATAGTAAGGCAGACAGATTTTGGTTCTGGGGGTAGATGCTCGAGAAAACCCAGGGGGACCCCTGAGGCCTGATCCCGCCTTTGCATTTTGTCAGGCCCCCTTCCTCATGACCTTTGCCACAGGCGGGATTCCCCATGCTGGCTCCCAGCAGTCTACCTTTTGAACAGTCGTAATGTTATATGGTCACACTATCCCTACAGAGAAACAAACTGGAAGAAAGCTAAAGGAATGAAAATTCTCTAAATGTAACATGGAAGATAATATCTTACGTGTGATTTTTAAGTCCTGTTTAGCTTCCTGTACTGCATTTTCCCTTCTTGGAGAGAGAAATCGAGTTTCACAGAGTCCAAAGTAATTCTTTTGACGTTTGTATTAGCCACAGTTATATAACATGGAGGACTAATAAATTGCTTAAATGCTGAGATAAGTAAGGAATAACAATATATGAGTTTATTCATTCATCAAATATTTACTGAGTGTCTATTATAAGCCAGATATAGTCCTAGGCTTAGGAAAGACCGTGGTGAACAAGATGCAATTTCTATCCACAAAGACTTCATTCTTCTAGGGGAGACAGAGAAACTCCATGGGCCACATGGGGAGCAGCACCTAGAGAAATCCCCAGGCAGAGGGAGAGCTGTTTGCTGGAGGAAGGAAAACTAAAGAGCCCCAGACAAGGTCTACCAGCAGTAGACCAGACCTTACATCCTTGCTGTGTACTAAGTCACCTCTCAATGCCTCACTTTTCTTATCTGCGAAATGAGTTGCTGCCACATTGCATTGTAAGGCTTAAATGAGCTAATCTCTGAAGTGTTTAGAGCATAATATGCAGCCACTAAATGTTAACCAGTACTGTTACTATTATAATTACTGTCATTAGAGCTGAGGCTGAACTCAAGGAAAGATAAGACTTTCTCTCAAAGAGGAATATATTTATGATTCTCCCAAATTCCTAACTTATCCCTCCCCCTACCTTTCTCCTTTGGTAATCATAATTTTTTTCTATACTGTATGGCACAGGGAACTATATCTAGTATTTTGCAATAACCTATATGGGAAAAGACTCTGAGAAAGAATATATAACTGAATATTACATATGCCTGCATGAGGACACCATGCCCGAAGGGTGGCGGCCAAGAGGAGTTACCCCACGTCTGAGGTCAAGGGCAGTCGCCTAGAGTGCCAGGCTGCGACGGTACAGGAATGATCCAGAGGAATTACCCCACATCTGAGGTCAAGGGCAGTCACCTAGAGTGCCAGGCTGCAACGGCACAGGAATGACCAAGAGGAGCTACCCCATGTCTGAGGCCAGGGGTGGCAGCCAGGAGGAGCAACCCCACGTCCAAGGAGTGGTGGCTGCCTGGGCGCAGGAGGGCCTAGAGGAGCCATCCCACGTTGAAGGTCAGGAAGGGTGGTGGTGAGGAGATACCCCTCATCCAAGGTAAGGAGCAGCAGCTGTGCTTTGCTGGAGCAGCCATGAAGAGACAACCCACGCCCAGAGTAAGAGAAACCCAAGTAAGATGGTAGGTATTGCAAGAGGGCATCAGAGGGCAGACACACTGAAACCATAACTCACAGAAAACTAGTCAATCCAATCACACTAGGATCACAGCCTTGTTGAACTCGAAGAAACTAAGCCATGCCCAAGGGGCCACCCAAGATGGGCGGGTCATGGTGGAGAGGTCTGACAGAATGTGGTCCACTGGAGAAGGGAATGACAAACCACTTCAGTATTCTAGCCTTGAGAAGCCCATGAACAGTATGAAAAGGCAAAATGATAGGATACTGAAAGAGGAACTCCCCAGGTCAGTAGGTGCCCAATATACTCCTGGAGATCAGTGAAGAAATAACTCTAGAAAGAATGAAGGGATGGAGCCAAAGCAAAAACAATACCCAGCTGTGGATGTGACTGGTGATAGAAGCAAGGTCTGATGCTGTAAAGAGCACTATTGCATAGGAATCTGGAATGTCAGGTCCATGAATCAAGGCAAATTGGAAGTGGTCAAACAAGAGATGGCAAGAGTGAATGTTGACATTCCAGGAATCAGCAAACTAAAATGGACTGGAATGGGTGAATTTAACTCAGATGACCATTATATCTACTACTGAGGGCAGGAATCCCTCAGAAGAAATAGGTAGCCATCATGGTCAACAAAAGAGTCTGAAATGCAGTACTTGGATGCAATCTCAAAAATGACAGAATGATCTCTGTTCGTCTCCAAGGCAAACCATTCAATATCACTGTTATCCAAGTGTATGCCCGAACCAGTAACGCTGAAGAAGCTTATGTTGAATGGTTTTCTGAAGACCTACAAGACCTTTAGAACTAACACCTAAAAAAGATGTCTTTTTCATTATAGGGGACTGGAATGCAAAAGTAGGAAGTCAAGAAACACCTGGAGTAACAGGCAAATTTGTCCTTGGAATGCAGAATGAAGCAGGGCAAAGACTAATAGAGTGTTGCCAAGAAAATGCACTGATCATAGCAAACACCCTCTTCCAACAACACAAGAGAAGACTCTACACATGGACATCACCAGATGGTCAACACTGAAATCAGATTGATTATATTCTTTGCAGCCAAAGATGGAGAAGCTCTATACAGTCAACAAAAACAAGACCAGGAGCTGACTGTGGCTCAGATCATGAACTCCTTATTGCCAAATTCAGACTCAAATTGAAGAAAGTAGGAAAACCGCTAGACCATTCAGGTATGACCTAAATCAAATCCCTTATGATTATACAGTGGAAGTGAGAAATAGATTTAAGGGCCTAGATCTGGTAGATAGATAGACCCTTATGCTGATAGATAGAGTGCCTGATGAACTATGGAATGAGGTTTGTGACATTGTACAGGAGACAGGCATCAAGACCATCCCATGGAAAAAAAATGCAAAAGAGCAAAATGGCTGTCTGGGGAGGCCTTACAAATAGCTGTGAAAAGAAGAGAGGCGAAAAACAAAGGAGAAAAGGAAAGCTATAAGCATCTCAATGCAGAGTTCCAAAGAATAGAAAGAAGAGATAAGAAAGACTTCTTCAGCGATCAATACAAAGAAATAGAGGAAAAGAACAGAATGGGAAAGACTAGAGATCTCTTCAAGAAAATTAGAGATACCAAGGGAACATTTCATGCAAAGATGGGCTCGATAAAGGACAGAAATGGTATGGACCTAACAGAAGCAGAAGATATTAAGAAGAGGTGGCAAGAAGAACTGTACAAAAAAGAGCTTCACAACCCGGATAATCAAGATAGTGTGATCACTCATCTAGACCCAGACATCCTGGAATGTGAAGTCAAGTGGGCTTAGAAAGCATCACTATGAACAAAGCTAGTGGAGGTGATGGAATTCCAGTAGAGCTATTTCAAATCCTGAAAGATGATGCTGTGAAAGTGCTGTACTCAATATGCCAGCAAATTTGGAAAACTCAGCAGTGGCCACAGGACTGGAAAAGGTCCGTTTTCACTCCAATCCCAAAGGAAGGCGATGCCAAAGAATGCTCAAACTACTGCACAATTGCACTCATCTCACATGCTAGTAAAGTAATGCTCAAAATTCTCCAAGCCAGGTTTCAGCAATACGTGAACCATGAACTTCCAGATGTTCAAGCTGGATTAAGAAAAGTCAGAGCAACCAGAGGTCAAATTGCCAACATCTGCTGGATCATCGAAAAAGCAAGAGAATTCCAGAAAAACATCTATTTCTGCTTTATTAACTATGCCAAAGCCTTTGACTGTGTGGATCACAATAAACTGTGGAAAATTCTGAGAGAGAGGGGAATACCAGATCACCTGACCTGCCTCTTGAGAAATCTGTATGCAGGTCAGGAAGCAACAGTTAGAACTGGACAAGGAACAACAGACTGGTTCCAAATAAGAAAAGGAGTACATCAAGGCTGGATATTCTCACCCTGTTTATTCAACTTCTATGCAGAGTACATCATGAGAAATGCTGGACTGGAAGAAACACAAGCTGGAATCAAGATTGCCAGGTGAAATATCAATAACCTCAGGTATGCAGATGACACCACCCTTATGGCAGAAAGTGAAGAGGAACTAAAAAGCCTCTTGATGAAAGTGAAAGAGAAGAGTGAAAAAGTTGGCTTAAAGCTCAACATTCAGAAAATGAAGATCATGACATCTGGTCCCATCACTTCATGGGAAATAGATGGGGAAACAGTGGAAACAGTGTCAGACTTTATTTTTTGGGCTCCAAAATCACTGCAGATGGTGATTGAAGCCATGAAATTAAAAGACGCTTACTCCTTGGAAGAAAAGTTATGACCAACCTAGATAGCATATTGAAAAACAGAGACATTACTTTGCTAACAAAGGTCTGTCTAGTGAAGGCTATGGTTTTTCCAGTGGTCATGTATGGATGTGAGAGTTGGACTGTGAAGAAAGCTGAGCACCAAAGAACTGATGCTTTTGAACTGTGGTGTTGGAGAAGACTCTTGAGAGTCCTTTGGACTGCAAGGAAATCCAACCAGTCCATTCTGAAGGAGATTAGAAATCCCAGCCTTGGGATTTCTTTGGAAGGAATGATGCTAAAGCTGAAACTCCAGTACTTTGGCCACCTCATGTGAAGAGTTGACTCACTGGAAAAGACTTTGATGCTGGGAGGGATTGGGGCAGGAGGAGAAGGGGATTATAGAGGATGAGATGGCTGAATGGCATCACCAACTCGATGGACGTGAGCTGAATGAACTCTGGCCACAGTTCAAAAGCATCAATTCTTTGGCGCTCAGCTTTCTTCACAGTCCAACTGTCACATCCGTACATGACCACTGGAAAAACCATAGCCTTGACTAGACAGACCTTTGTTGGCAAAGTAATGTCTCTGCTTTTGACTATGCTATCTAGGCTGGTCATAACTTTTCTTCCAAGGAGTAAGTGTGTTTTAATTTCATGGCTGCAGTCACCATCTGCAGTGATTTTGAGCCCGAACAAATAAAGGCTGACACTCTTTCCACTGTTTCCTCATCTATTTCCCATGAAATGATGGGACCAGATGCCATGATCTTAGTTCTCTGAATGTTGAGCTTTAAGCCAACTTTTTCACTCTTCTCTTTCACTTTCATCAAGAGGCTTTTTAGCTCCTCTTCACTTTCTGCCATAAGAGCGGTGTCATCTGCACATCTGAGGTTATTGATATTTCTCCCGGCAAGCTTGAATCCAGCTTGTGCTTCTTCCAGCCCAGAATTTCTCATGATGTATTCTGCATATAAGTTAAATAAACAGGGTGACATTATACAGCCTTGACGTACTCCTTTTCCTCTTTGGAACCGGTCTATTGTTCCATGTCCAGTTCTAACTGTTGCTTTTTGACCTGCATATAGGTTTCTCAAGAGGCAGGTCAGGTGGTCTGGTAGGCCCATCTCTTTCAGAATTTTCTACAGTTTATTGTGATCCACACAGACAAAGGCTTTGGCATAGTCAATAAAGCAGAAATAGATGTTTTTCTGGAACTCTCTCGCTTTTTCCATGATCCAGCGGGTTTTGGCAATTATCTCTGGTTTCTCTGCCTTTTCTAAAACCAGCTTGAACATCAGGAAGTTCACGGTTCACGTATTGCTGAAGCCTGGCTTGGAGAATTTTGAGCATTACTTTACTAGCATGTGAGATGTGTGCAATTGTGCAGTAGTTTGAGCATTCTTTGGCATTGCCTTTCTTTGGGATTCTTTGGCATTGCATTTCTTTTGGATTGGAATGAAATCTGACCTTTTCCAGTCCTGTGGCCACTGCTGAGTTTTCCAAATTTGCTGGCATATTGAGTGCATCATTTTCACAGCATCATCTTTCAGGATTTGAAACAGCTCAACTGGAATTCCATCACCTCCACTAGCTTTGTTTGTAGTGATGCTTTCTAAGGCCCACTTGACTTCACATTCCAGGGTGTCTGGCTCTAGGTGAGTGATTACAACATGGTGATTATCTGGGTCATGAAAATCTTTTTTGTACAGTTCTTCTGTGTATTCTTGCCACCTCTTCTTAATATCTTCTGCTTCTGTTAGGTCCATACTATTTCTGTCCTTTATCCAGCTCATCTTTGCATGAAATGTTCCCTTGGTATCTCTAATTTTCTTGAAGAGTTCTCTAGTCTTTCCCACTCTGTTCTTTGCCTCTATTTCTTTGCATTGATTGGTGAGGAAGGCTTTCTTATGTCTCCTCACTATTCTTTGGAACTCTGCATTGAGATGCTTATATCTTTCCTTTTCTCCTTTGCTTTTTGCTTCTCTTCTTTTCACAGCCATTTTGCTTTTTTTGCATTTCTTTTCCATGGGAATTGTCCTGATCCCTGTCTATAGGTGTACCAAATCTCTGCAAATGCAGGCCTGCTCCTTATGAGGGCTGACTGCCTGTGTCATTGCTGAGCCAGGCATGTTTGTGTTTTGCTGTTGAGGTTAATGGGGGACAACTTAGTGAAATCAGCTCCCTGGAGATCCTGTTTACACTTAACATAATTTTCACTACATTCAAATGGGACAGATTCTTCAGGCTGCAGATTAGCGTTCCTTGACTTTTAGAACAGAGAAATATTTTGTTTTCAGTAAGTTGACATAAACTCTGGATGATCATGTTAGTGCCTTCTTTTTTTTCTTAAATCCTCACATCTAATCCAATTACACTAATCTTAATTCTACCAGTTTATCTATCTACTATTGTTAAGGGCAATTACAATTTAAAAAATATGGGTTTAATTCTCTCTTTTGAGAATAAAGGAAGAGACTGGCCTCCTTTCTCTCTTTTCCTAGATCATTTACTTTAGAAAACTTGTAATTTCTCTCTTTGAAATGTATATAAATCTCTTAAAAGCTAAATATTCTCTTCATAGCTTTCTGACAAGTCATGCTTTTCTCTGAGGCTTGGGAGCCATCTCTTTGAAATATAAACATCTAGGGACACAGTAGCCCTGTCTCCCAGTCTCTGTGTGAGAGTAGGCGTCTGACTTGGAGGTGTGTATGTGTGTGTGCATGCTCAGTCCTGTCTGACTCTGCAACCCCATGGACTGTCGCCCACCAGGCTTCTCTGTCCATGTTATTCTCCAGGCAAGAATACTTTAGTAGGAGGCCATTTCCTTCTCCGAGGGATCTTCCTGACCCAGGGATTGAAACTCTCTTGGCAGGGGGATTCTTTACCTCTGCGCCACCTGAGAAGCCCCCAACCTCAACCTCATTGCAACTTGCAAAGCTATCTCCTTAAAGATATGAGACGTTTATTCTTTTCTGGAGGGGATGGGGTGGGATAACTGCAATTAACAAACACAAATGGCCTCCCCAGGTACTGTGAATCTAGGATTAGCTGTATGTGACAAATGGATTTGTCAAATCTTCTTACTTGAGACTAGTCACTATTTCTCTTGAGAACTTGTATGGAATAGGGCGTATCTGCTCAGCCATATAATGTGTGCAGATGGCCTGTGCTGCACATAGCATTCTGGTTTGATGCTCATTCAGTAATGGAAGTTTTCTTTCTCCACTGCCTTTGTGGGGAGGATTTCTGGCTTGGGAGCTTTTGGTTTTAATTACATTGATTTATAAATATCTACCTCTCTCTCTCTGTCCGTTTCTGTCCTACCACATCATTTGCCATAGTTACCTGCCTTCAGTATTTGTCTCCTTGCTTCTTTTCTTGCTTCCTCTGCACAGTCAGCCTGTGGCCTTTTAAAAATGCAGTTCAGCTTATGTGATTCCTCTTCATAAAATCCTGCAGTGCCTCCCTTTGTGGCTCAAATGAAACCCAAAGTCCTACAAGCCCTGGGCAGTCTGGCCCTTTCCCATCCTCCCAAAGAGCCCCTGCCTCTGTTCTGCCTGCTCATTATGTTCCAGCCCTGCTGGTCTGTTTCAATTCCCTGAATGTATCAAGCTTGTTCCCTCCCAGGACTTTCCCACTGCCAGTCACTTGGCCTGGAATGCTCCTTACCTCGCTCCCTATGGTTTATTATTCAACCTATTTTAACCTAACTATACCTTCCGTGGAGAGCTACTCTTCTCCCAGGTAGAGTTAGTTTGGTCTTATGACTGTATGTCATAAGAAAAAGCATTATGCCCTTTTATATGAGCATAGTTTATCAGCATCCATAACTATGTATTTATAATTCATTGCATGTTTGTTGCACAAAGACAGGGACCATGCATATCCGACCCCCACATCACTGTAAAGCCAGTGCCGCTCTGGCATCTGAAACATGGGGTACATCCACAACAGCTGTTTGCTCATTACGTGGGACTCCACTGAAGTTCATCTTAAAGGGAAACATCTCTAAATATTTGTCCCCCTTTTCCCGTTTGTGCTCTCTCCTGTGGGAGGGCTGAACTGAAGGGATGCATGTAGAACACTGCACTTTCCGGGGAATAGAACAATTTAAGTGCTTCAAACCCAAAGAAGCCCAGTTGACAACTTGCTGGTTTTCTTAACTCTCTGTTAAATTATAGTCTATGGGGTGAAGCCTGCAGCCTGGCCCCAGCTGGTGGCACGCTGGGGAGCCTAGGTACCCCTCAGAAGTGAGAACAGCCCTCCTCCATCTGTCAATCCGTCAGAATGCTTTCCAGCTTGCATCAGAAATCAGCACTTTGCTGGTCATACCGGAGGTGTGGCAGGGCTCCCACCTTAGATGGACATTGGTCTGGGTTTGCTGTAGGTCTGGCTGAAGGAAGTGCTGGGCCATGACAGGTCCCTGGGGGATAGGCTGGCCACTGACATGCATTTCACTGAAGAAGTTCAAGAAAGAGTGATTTTAATGAAACAGGTTTAGCTCATGAAGGATGTAACTGGGCAAACAGGATTCAGTATTTCCTGCCATATTAGTAAACAAAGAATGTCACAGTCATCAGCAATTACAGCCACTGAGAATGGCTAATGGTGAGCTGGTGAGCCCTGAGGGAACTCAGGAAGGAAAGAATACGTGCCATCTAGAAATGGTCAGATGCAGCCACTTCCTGTGGTGAGTCCAGAGGAAACTCAGGATGTGGAGACATAGGATACTGGCCCCAGACAGCTGAGGTGCTTATCAAAGCAATGATTTCCCTGAGCCCAGACTCTTGTATCTTCCAATGTATAGAAAAGCGCTAACTTCCTTAACCTGGAATATCTGCTTTTCTTTAATTAACAATAGTCAGACTACTTGCCCTCTGTTGCAAAGGTTCTTTGTAACCTGACTCCTCCTTGTAGCAGTTCCCTCAGGGTTACTTGAGATGCTACCTCTATATCTTAAGTCCTAAAAATTCCCACTAAATAAAATCACAACTCTCAACTTTTAAGTTGTGAATACTTTTTTAAGTCTGCAGTTACTAGTTTTATTTTTTTAAATGCCCTTAACAAACATGTCTATGAGCCTGAATAGCATTAGTGATGACAATGGAGAGCTCACTGCACAGTGCTATTAATGAGGCATGGAATGCTGTAAATAATATGATTTAAATAGAGAGATTGTCCACCTCCTCCCTGTTCCCCAGGGACTGAACAAGAAGAATTCTGGGAACAAATAAGTTTGTCCTCACACACAGACACAAAATTGGTTCCCATTTGTGGTCTGATATTTAGTTTTGACTAGTTTTGACTCAACTATAGGCAGTTGATTTTTGCTTGCTCCACATTGGCCATGGGCATCACTCACCTTGGGCTGTGGCCGGATTGCTGTTGCCCTGCTTCTGCAAAAGCTGCCAGGCCTGCGGCCCTTTTTAACCTGGCGGCCCTACTCAATAATGCAAGGTGAGCTGACCAACCATGCTTCCTATGCAATTGCTTCCCCACTTGCTTTTCCTGTCTCTGAAAGTGCTGCAGCAGCTGTGGTCAGCTACCCACACAGTGAAAACTATTTGTTTTTGGACTGCCTGTCTCCCTGCTCAGCTCAGCTCCTTGGACTAAAGGGGATTCAGGCTAAGTTCAACAGAGAAGCCTGTGATTTCCCCAGGGCTTCTTCAGAAAATGGAATCTCTTCCCAAGCCTGCAGGTCAAAGGAGCCAAATTTAAACAATTAACTCTCTTAATACAGTTACTATCAATCTTTTATTTGGCCTCTGCTTCAGATTTGTTCTGCTTACAAAACCCCTTCACACCACTTTTAAATCATAGCTGTCAAGGTTTCTATAACTGTGCTGCATAGAATGATCTAGAGTCTTTTGGCGGCTTTCTGGCATTTCTACCTAGTCAGATTCCCAGAGGGTGGGCCTAGAAATCTTCACTTTTATCAAGCACTCACAAATATTCTTATCCTTATGAGTGAACATTTGAAATTCACTGAGATGCAGGCCACAGAGTTGTTGTTCAGTCTCTCAGTCGTGTCCACTCTTTGCGGTCCCATGGACTGCAGCACACCAGGCTTCCCTGTCTTTCACCATCTCCTGGAGTTTGTTCAAACTCATGTCCATTGAGTCAATGATGCCATCCAACCATCTTATCCTCTGTTACACCCTTTTTCTCTTGCCCTCAATATTTCCCAGCATCAGAATCTTTTCTAATGAGTCAGTTCTTTGCATCAGGTGGCCAAAGTACTGGAGTTTCAGCTTCAGCATCAGTCCTTCCAATGAATATTCAGGGTTGATTTCCCTTAGGATTGACTGGTTTGATCTCCTTGATGTCCAAGTTACTCTCAAGAGTCTTCTCCAGCACTATGATTCAAAAGCATTAATTTTTTGGTGTTCAGCCTTCCTTATGGTCCAACTCTCACATCCATACATGACTACTAGAAAAACCGTAGCTTTGACTATGTGGATCTTTGTCAGCAAAGTGATGTCTCTGCTTTTTAATATGCTGTCTAGGTTTGTAATAGCTTTTCTTCCAAGGAGCAAGTGTTTTTTAATTTTATGGCTGCAGTCACCATCCACAGTGGTTTTGAAGTCCAAAAAAATAAAATCTGTCACAGGTTCCATTTTTTCCCCATCTATTTGCCATGAAGGGATGGGACCCAATGCCACAGTAACTGTTAATATGTTAACTCATTGTTATGAAAATTCATAGGAAATGACAGCTAAACAAAAAACCCATTGTCTTTTGTAATGCATCTTACAGAGTATTTCTACTTGAGAGTGAGCCCTCTTTAAACTATGCAGCTAACTCACTGTCCCCAAATGAATTATTTGGTGATAAGCACAAGCCACACATTCATCATTAGAGCTCTGTTGATTTAGATACTGAAGATATATATAAGTTCATGGTTAATGTTATTACAGAAATGATATGATATAAAGTGGAGTAGAAATTATTTGGTGGCAGAATTTATTTTAGAAGTTTTATATATCAGAGTAATTTTCATTTTTTAAAATCATTAAGGATTTGAGTCACTTACATTGTTCAGTTATAATTTACTATCTTCAAAGGGGAAATTATTCATTGTAAAAGCTATTTAAACTTAGATTTGGGAACCAAACAATGTCTTGGAAGATATTTATTATAGTACACATGTGTGTGCTAAGTTGCTCCAGTTGTGTCTGACTCTGCGACTCTGTGGACTACAGCCCGCCAGTCTCCTCTGTCCATGGTATCCTCCAGGCAAGAATATTGGAATAGGTCGCTGTGCCCTCCTCCAGGGGAATCTTCCCAGCCCAGTGTCAAACCCGTGTCTCCTGTGTGTCCTGCACTGGCAGGCAGGCTCTTTACCCCTAGCATCTCCTGAGAAGCCCGTTATAGTCTATATATGGAGGGTTTTAACAGCTTCTCTTGAATCACTTTCAATAAGGAGGGGTCAGCCTATTTGAATAAAGTAGAAATGTATAAGAAATGATTTTTTTTTACCTTTGAGATGAGTAATAATAAATAGTGTGATGCTTATACTGGTGGAAGGCAGAGTGTTGTGATGTTGTGCAACGTAATCTTGGGGTTCCTGAAGTTTTAACAGACAGCAACTTCAATAATTTCTGAGGGGAATTGTCTACTGTAATGGCTGAGATCTTCAAACTGGCTCTTCATGGGACCAGACTTGTTACCTGGTTTGTTTTTGGAGCTATTAGCATGCTCCAAAACTTCTTACCCTGTGAACCATCTTTTATTGGATCCTAGAGAATAAATCCAAAAGGGTCATAAGCGGTTGGTGAATCAGTCAAGGTAGCTGGGCTAAGAGACTTCTTACATGAAGACTTTTCTTATTCTAGTTAGAATCAGAAGCTCTGTGCCCAGTGCTTGATACAGTGTTATGTTGTGCTCTAAATACCAGCAGCGCAGAGCTGGAGAGGGCTTGTGGAGACCAGCCAGTCCAGTCCTGCATTCTCTGTTTGTCCCCTCTGTTTGTCAGTGACTTCCCTCTTTCCTACTCACTCCTATATTCTTATACATTGTTACAGTTACACAGGACAGACTTCATGAAGGCAGATCTTAGTCATGGAACCGTAAGTTAAAGAAAAATTCTGTGATACAGGAAACGACAAGAGTAGAACTTTGTTTTCATGGGGGTTTAGGATTGTGCTTTTTCCTTTGTCAATATGCAAACCTGAGAGTGGGCAGATGGGTCTCCTTACAACAGAAGAGGGAGAAAGGAGAGAAAAAAAATCCAGAAATTGTAGAATCACTCTCTGTTTCTACCCAAATACAACAAATAGGAGAGACCCTTGCCTTATGTGTAAGGAAGATTCAGTATTTCTTTGTGAAAGTAACACAGCGTTAAACCTTTCTTTCCTGGATTAGCCTCCCCACCTTCCCCCCACCCATGTGTCTCTTTTAACCATGGGAGTTAGTTGTTTGAGGATTGATAAATAGTGGATGAAAAGCAGAAAGCATCTGGCTCAGGAAAAGGAGAGAATTTATAGCAGAATCACTGAGTTTGTATGTAAAGAGAAAAAAAGAGTGGGGAAAGGGTGTATTTTGCTTTAATCCAGTGTTCCTGAGGTGCATTGTAGAAACTTCGTTTACAGATATTTCACTTTTTTAACTCATTGCTTTAAATCCTGCTGTAAGAGGGTCAAAATGACCACAATTCATTTTATGGTGGAAGATGCTTTGCAGAATTTAAATTTTAGCGAGTTACTCATCCCAAAGGAATGAATGAAGTAGAAACAATTGTGCTTATATCACCTGAGCTATTAGATCAGTGGAAAATTGTGCCATGTACTCAAATATCATTTGGATTCAATTTGCCTCACACTTGCCTTTTCTTGTTCTGCACAACCTCCCTGGGATCTCATATACTCACACAATTTCAGCTCTCAAAGGTGAACTAATGGGCCCCAAGCTAGATTTTATTTAGACCATTCCTATGGAAGTATTTAATATTGTCCACTAGAAGCAAGATCTGATAGAGTGCCTGATGAACTATGGAATGAGGTTTGTGACATTGTACAGGAGACAGGGATCAAGACCATCCCATGGAAAAGAAATGCAAAAAAGCAAATGGCTGTCTGGGGAGGCCTTACAAATAGCTGTGAAAAGAAGAGAGGCAAAAAGAAAAGGAGAAAAGGAAAGATATAAGCATCTGAATGCAGAGTTCCAAAGAATAGAAAGAAGAGATAAGAAAGCCTTCTTCAGTGATCAATACAAAGAAATAGAGGAAAAGAACAGAATGGGAAAGACTAGAGATCTCTTCAAGAAAATTAGAGATACCAAGGGAATATTTCATGCAAAGATGGGCTGGATAAAGGACAGAAATGGTATGGACCTAACAGAAGAAGAAGATATTAAGAAGAGGTGGCAAGAATACACAGAAGACCTGTACAAAAAAGATCTTCACGA
>SJYQ01008459.1:334-36897 GCA_006410935.1 Redunca redunca
TCTCACACGCTAGTAAAGTAATGCTCAAAATTCTCCAAGCCAGGCTTCAGCAATACGTGAACTGTGAACTCCCTGATGTTCAAGCTGGTTTTAGAAAAGGCAGAGGAACCAGAGATCAAATTGCCAATATCCACTGGATCTTGGAAAAAGCAAGAGTTCCAGAAAAACATCTACTTCTGCTTTATTGACTATGCCAAAGCCTTTGACTGTGTGGATCACAATAAACTGTGGAAAATTCTGAAAGAGATGGGAATACCAGACCACCTGACCTGCCTCTTGAGAAATCTGTATGCAGGCCAGGAAGCAATAGTTAGAACTGGACATGGAATAACAGACTGGTTCCAAATAGGAAAAGGAGTACGTCAAGGCTGTATATTGTCACCCTGCTTGTTTAACTTCTATGCAGAGTACATCATGAGAAACGCTGGACTGGAGGAAACCCAAGCTGGAATCAAGATTGCCGGGAAGAAATATCAATAACCTCAGATATGCAGGTGACACCACCCTTATGGCAGAAAGTGAAGAGGAACTAAAAAGCCTCTTGATGAAAGTGAAAGTGGAGAAAAAGTTGGCTTAGGGCTCAACATTCAGAAAACGAAGATCATGGCATCCGGTCCCATCACTTCATGGGAAATAGATGGGGAAACAGGGGAAACAGGAGCGCAGTGGTGCCGTCCAGTGGGTCAGAAATGTAGGCAGGGAGCAAGGCTGGGGGAAGAGAGGAGCTTAGGGTTTTGTTTTCAGTGGTGCGAGAGTGCACTCACACCACGTAGCGTCTAGCAGCCCAGCCGCTCTCAGGCACCAGACTCTGTGGTTTCACATGCAGCCGCTCTGTCGTGCGAGTCTCACCACCGCTCATCCCCAGGCTTTGTCATTTTCCTCTCCTGAAGCTGTCCCCGTGCGACTCTAACTCCTCCTCCCCCTGGCCTCGGCCCCCAGCATCTGTCTCCTGTCTCTGTGAATCTGACGATGCTCGAGACCTCACGTAAGTGGAATCACACAGTGTTAGTCCTTTTATGCCTGGCTTGTTTCACGAAGCATCCTGTCCCTTAGGCTTATCCATGCTGTGTGTGTGCGTGTGTGCTAAGCCGCTTCAGTTGTGTCTGACTTTGCAATCCCGTGGGCTGTAGCCTGCTAGGCTCCTCTCTCTGTGGGATTCTCCAGGCAAGAATAGTGGAGGGGTTTGCCATGCCCTCCTCCAGGGGATATTTTCAACCCAGGGATCGAACCCAGATCTCTTACATTTTCCTTCCTGGCAGGCGGTAGCAGGTGTCAGAACGTCCTTCCTTTTAAAGACTGCATGAATATTCCACTGTCTGGTTGGGCCACATTTCGCTTATCCATTCATTCATCCGTGGACACTGGTTGTTTCCCTCTCTTGGCTGTTGTGAATAAAGAGTATGACTCACAGATATCTCCTTGAGACCCTGCTTTCAGTTCCTTTAGCAGTAAACCCAGACATAGGATGCTAGACCATAATTTTTTGAGGAATGCTATGCAGTGAGATGTCGGGGTGGAGGGGACTGAGCTGGGAGTTGGGATGGGGGCCACTGGGATGCGGGTCCGCAGGACCGCTGGGAGCCTGTAAACAGAGAGGTTTCTCTGCGGAGGTGGAAGTTGGAATGGATGACCTCAGGGGACGGGCGGTTCGTGGCGATGATGGGCCTGGGTGGGCCACAGAAACCAGGCCTGTCACAGACCTGGCCGCCGTCCTGCATTGCTGGAGGGGGCAGAAGTAGATGCTGGAAACTGTTCGCTTCACTAGTGAGGCCTCTCGCGCTCCCCACGGTGGCGGGGTGGCGCAGAAGCTGAGGGAGCCCCGCGAGGAGCACAGGCCGTCTGGGCGCTCTGTTCCTTACCCATCGTGGGTTCAAAGCCACAGCCGCGTCCCCGCACGGAGCCACTGGCAGAATCAGATGAGACATCTTTGAAAAAGCTTTATGTTCGTTAAGTGCTTTCGTCTCAAGTTATCACACTTATAGTAAAGACACCTAGTAAGTGTTGAATCGAGTCAAAAGGAAAAACAGAAGGGACTCTGTGCAGATCGTCCCCCCTCACCACCCCTGTATGTCCCGGTATCCTCAGCATTACAGAACCTCAATTTTCATGAATCTGCCTGCAATTCAGGGGCCTCAGGGGACATGGGTTCAATCCCTGGGTCAGAAAGACCCCTTGGAGGAGGGAATAGCAACCCACTCCTGTATTCTTCCCTGGGAAATCCCATGGACAGAGGAGCCTGGCGGGCTACAGTCCATGGGGTCACAAAGACTGAAGCGACTTAGCACACCCCAACACTGATTGAGACAGGAGGAAAAAAGGCAAAATTCTAAATCTGTTACAATTAGCTATGCAGTCAAGTAAAGGAGAACTCCAACTAATAACGGCATGAAAAAGATAGACGATTCTCTCATAGTCAAGAAGCCGGAAACATAGTGTCCACGGCTAGAAGAGTATCTCTCAGTTCAGGGAACTGCATTCCTTCTAAGCCTACTATTCCAGTCCCAAGTTTACTTTATGGCCCAAGAGAGCTGCCAGAGCACCAGCTATTAGGTTCATGTTCCAGCCAGAAGGAAGAGAGCGCGAGGAAGATGTTACCTTTAAGTACATTTCCTGGACGATCTGCTGGGCAAGTCTATCTCCATCTCACTGGCCTGACCTTGGACACGGACACAATTCATGCTTGAGGACACGAGAGGTGGACTCTTTCTTCTAGGTGGCCCCAGAGAGGGCCAAGAATAGGGTGTTCCCTTACGGAGGCAGACAGACAGAATGCATACTGTGGCCCAACAGAACTGGAAGCATGGTGTCTTAGGACGAGAAGAGATGACTCAGGTTTGCTGTTGCTTGAAATGCTTTTTGGAAGCAGAGTGGGTGATGATAATAATAAAATGATGCTGATGAACCTTGACCCTTGAAAGACTGAGTCTATCTGAGCCAGCACTGGAAAATAATTCCCAGGCGTGGGAAAGAAGGACGGCGTTCTGATGTCCGGTCTGTGTTTCAGTCCACGGCTGACCATGAACCCTGTTCTGGTGTTTATGACGGGCATGAGTCAGAATCCTGACGGGGTGGCCAGCGCTGCTCCTCCAGTGACGCTCCAGAGAACGCGTCCCTGAGTGTGGGCCGCCTCCGTGTGACCTCGCACCCCGCTGGCTCACCCCAGTCCCCGCATAAGCTGCTCTCCCAGCGTGGTTACTAAGCACATCACTTTTGCTCTCCAGGGAGTGCTGGTGTGGACAGTGACCACCTGCACCAGCAGCGTCTTCGAGTCTTACAGGAAATGAAGGCTTCTGGGTTCCAGCTCAGATCCGGGCTTCCCCGGGGGCTCAGCTGGTAAAGAATCGGCCTGCAGTGCAGGAGACCCAGGTTCAGTCCCTGGGTGAGGAAGATCCCCTGCAGGAGGGAACGGCAGCCCACTCCAGTGCTCTTGCCTGGAGAATCCCATGGACAGAGGAGCCTGGTGGGCCACAGTCCATGGGGTCACAGAGAGTTGGACACGACTTAGCAACTACACTACAAGACCGATGGTGGCTCTAGCTCGGATCCAACCAGCGGAGCCTCTGGGTGCAGGGTCTGGAACGTCATATTTGAAACAAGCAGGCGGCAAAGTCTGGGAAAGAACCGTGACCCACAGCCACACCTGCTGCAGACAGACAGGGATCTGACGACTGGAAGTGGCGTCCAGAGGCTGAGACTGAACTGACACTCCCCGCCAGTTTCTCGAGGTTTCCTCCTTACACCTACGCTGCTAGAAAGGCGCAGGGTCGAGCCCAGGCCCCTGGCCCCACAGGTGCTTTCAGGTGGAACGGGGGTGTCCATGCCACGGTGACCTCGGGGTCACTGCAGAAGTCAGGCGAGGCGCCGGATGCCCACGTCCGTGCTTTACTAAGACGCAGTCCCGGCGAGGGCTCATTTTCTACGGTTACCATTTCAGTGTTTTTGAGTGGGGCTGTGCTCCTCGTGCCTGCACTTTCTTGGATGATCTAGTTTGCGACAAGGAGGTAGCAAGGTGCCCTGGTGGGAGCGTGGAGGTGCTGCGTTGGGCTGAAGGTGCAATTCTCTGTTTGCGACAAGGAGGTAGCGAGGTGCCCTGGTGGGAGCGTGGAGGCGCTGTGTCGGGCTGAAGGTGCAATTCTCTAATGAGTAAGAGGTTGAGCATCTGACCCAGGCTGAGGCCTGGCACTCCAAGTAAACAACGGGCGGGGAGATCACCAAGGCCGAGAAACCAGTCCCCCCACACCCGGCCTTCCTGGCCTCATTCCTGGGAGGGTAGTTCCCTCCAACTCCTTGTGACCCGGCACGGCCCACATTCCTCAAGGAAGCCCAGCCCACACCGACAGGGCCTGCTGTTTGCTAAACTTAAGCTGGGGTTCTGCCCGTAGGCCCTGCCTTCCTTGCCTGACCCACGACCCTGGCTGACATCTCTATTTTCTTGGTCCTTGGTAAGAGCATATAAATACCATCAGTGGGTAAGTTGCTGAATGGCAATACCAGCGACAGGCCCCAGCAGAAGCCAACAAGCTCGGGTCTGACCAATGTCAAGTCCAAAGTTACCTGAAGAAAGCTTTTTTTATTTTTGCAACTGGTGAAACATCAGACAAGTGTTTGCTGAATAGGCTAAAACATTCTAGTAGGAAAGAACTTGCATTCAATTGCTGCAAAGCCCTTCAGGCCAGAACATCCCAGACGATCTTCTGGAAACACGGCTGGAATGAGCTTTATTACACTGGATCAGGTTCAGAATTTGTGATAATTCAGATACCAATACCTCTGCCTTCCCAGATGGTATTAGTGGTAAAGAACCTGCCTGCCAAGCAGGGGACGCTGGAGACCTGGGTTCAATTCCTGGGTCGGGAAGATTCCCCTGGAGAAGGAAATGGCAACCCACTCCAGTATTCTTTCCTGGAAAATTCCATGGACAGAAGAGCCTGGGGACTGCTGTCCATGGGGTGGCAAAGAGTTCAACAGGACAGAAGTGACATAGGACGAGATACCAGTTGGTCTGCAGATGACTTCATCACTGTCGATGGTCTAAGATTTGCCAGCAAATATCTGAATTATTCAGCAATGTGTTTTCAAGTCCTTTACAAGCAGTTTTTCAACGTCTGACCTGAAATGCTAGTTGATTAGAGGCCCAAGGCCGTGGCTAAGGCACTCGCGAATGTGAGAATAGCGTCCGGGAGTTGTCTCTTGCTGGGCCTCTGGCCTTGATCCCTCGGAGCTGTTGACTCACCTGTCAGATGGGAGGGTAGCTACTTCAAAGGCGTTCTCAGCCCTGAACAGCATAAAGGCTCCGTAATAAACTTTCCAAGCTACCGCCTCAGCTTCCACTCCACCACCCAGAACTCTGTTTGTCTGCTTTGGGCAAACACGCACAGGGCATTGCCAGTTTCTGCTGTCAGTGTTATTAATGGTGTTATTGGGCTGTGCTGATATAAAGCCAGCAAGAAACCCATAGACGGCCAAGCGGAGGGATGAACAGAAAACAGCCCAGCGTTAGGCAGGAAAGCAGGTTGGACCCGCCGGGTACAGCTTCCCGCCCCTACCATCACTTCTCTGCCCCTTAGTAACACGGTCCTGGGGCGAGCAAGAGGGCTCTGTGAGTCTTGCTGCCTTAACAAATTATCACAAATCCCACGGCTTCAAACAACATAAACGAATTATCTCACAGTTCCATCGTTCACAAGTCCAGCATGGTCCCTGTTGGCCTAAAAGGAAGGTGTTGGAGCGCTGGGCGCTGGTGGGAACTTTAGAGGAGAACTGCCTCCCGGCTTTCTAGAGCTTCTAGGGCCTGCCGCCCATGTGCCTTGGCTCGTGGTCCCGTCCATGTTCAGAGCAGCAGCCCCTCCTGCCCCAGCTCCTGCCGCAGGGTCTCTCTCTGACTTTCCTTCTGCTTCCCTTTTCCCCTCCTCAGGGCCCTGGAGACTCTCCCTACTTAAGATCATCTGGCTGGCACCGTGAATTCATCTGCCTCATTAGTTTTCTTTTCCCATACAGGGAAAAGATACAGGTTCTGGGGAGCAGGATGTGAACCCTTTGAGGGTCATTATTCAGCCAACCACGGGTTGGACCAAACGGGTGATACCATTTGGGTTCCTGCTGGTTAAGATGCAAAGAGCACGTGGCTTTGCCAAAGCAGCCGCGGTGGCCAGCCAGGAACGGCTGTGTCCGCCCCTCACTTTGGGGCTCTGGTCAAGCAGTTAATTCCTCACTCTGCACTCGTCCCCATGACTTGCTGTGTGTCGTGCTCAGTTGCTCAGAGATGTCTGGCTCTTTGATCCTACGGACTGTAGCTGGCCAGGCTCCTCTGTCCGTGGGGTTTTCCAGGCAGGAATATTGGAGTTGGTTGCCATTTTCTACTCCAGGGGGATCTTCCCGACCCAGAGATCCAACCGGAGGCTCCTGCGTCTCTGGCCCTGGCAGGAGGATTCTCCACCACTGCTCCACCTGGTAAGCGCTGTCCCCGTGGCTTGCATCTTGTTCAATCTTGAGGAATCTCGTGCTTTGCAGTGGCTGAGGCCCGTTCATCTTCGCTCCGGCCCTCACTGCAGCCAATGCCCTCAGTCTCCGTGGTAGAGATCCAGACAGAGCCAGGGTGTTGTTCCTCCAGAAGACAGATTCCGGGTGCAGAAGCACACGCAGCCGGGGGCAGCCAGACTGCAGCCGGGGCATCCTGTTGAATCTTCTGCAGTGCCCTGGGGTGTGCACAGGCCCCAGTGTCCAAACAGGGGGGTGCTAGGTTAACAGGAGAGCCCTGCCCACTACCCGCCCCCCAGCCCTGCAGAGTCAGGGCCTGTACTCTGTGGGGTTGGGAAGATGCAATCTGCCACCTTTCTGTGTGATTCTTATGCACAAGGGGGTTTAGGAGCCTCAGCATATGGACAGAGCCCCCCGGCAAGGTAGCCAGGCGGATGGCACAGTCGAACATGAGCAGAAGAAGCCCAGGAGGCTGTACTGGGCCATGTCCTTCCAAAGAGACGTTCAACATACTGTTTCATCCGCTTCTGCTAGCATAACAGGGGTCAAGGTGAGAGTTTTTGTCATGCAGTTGCTAAGTCGGGTCTGACTCTTTGCGACCCCACGGACTGCAGCACACCAGGCCTCCCTGTCCTTCACCATCTCTTGGAATTTGCTCAAACCCATGTCCATCAAGTTGGTGATGCCATCCAGCCATCTCATCCTCTGCCATCCCTGTCTTCTCCTGCCCTCAATCTTTCCCAGCATCAGGGTCTTTTCCAGTGACTTAGCTCTTCGCGTCAGGTGGCCAAAGGGTTGGAGCTTCGGCTTCAGCTTCAGTCCTTCCAGTGAACATTCAGTGTGGATCTCCTTTGGAATGGACTGGTTGGATCCTTGTTGTCCAAGGGACTCTCAAGAGTCTTCTCTAGTGCCACAGTTCGAAAGTATCAATTCTTCAGCGCTCAGCTTTCTTTATGGTCCAACTCTCACATCCATACATGACCACTGGAGAAACCATAGCTTTGACTAGACGGGCCTTTGTCAGGAAAGGGTGAGGGTGATACCTCACGAATTCCTGAGCCTTGGACTGAGGTTAGTCTGGAGCCAGTTTAAGAAGCAAGGGTGTGTGGTGATCCATGGTGTGTTGCAGAAAACGGACCGTCCGTGCGGTTTTATCATGAGGGTTTGGGGTGGAATTAGTCATTGTTGGGGTCATGAAGGAATTGGCCACATGCAAGAACTTCCTCCAACCCGAATATATTTGTGGTATGAATGTGTTTCTTTCTTTTGTTTGTAGAGACAATTGTTTCTAATCTTTTTCACATTGAGATTCATGGGCATTGCCGGTGCCAATAAAAACCCGCCCTGAGCATAATTCATGAGGAGTGGAGACTGTTCCACTGCATGAAAGAGTCATCATTGGCCTAAACGTCCCTTTTGTTGGGTCTTTAGTTGAGCGACATATTCTTCCTGACCAAGGCTCTTGTTGACACACGCGGACGTGACGGTCGGTGGAGGATCTTGCTGGGTTACCTAGCAGGGAGTCCGTTCCCTTTTGTCTAGACTGATGTTGTTTAAGGTGTGACATGTAGAATTGCCAAGATAACCAGAGTTTAGACGTTTTCATGAACATCAATCACGCTGACCCCACAAAGGATGCCTCTGTGCGTATAGATCAGGCAGTTCATTGGCCGGACATCCCCCACCCCAGCCAATCACCACGCGGTGTGCTGGAGAAGTTGGTGAGTGGGCAGACAGAGCATCAGGCCTGGGGAGATGGCATTCCGGAGTCTGAAGCCGCACGGCAGGAGGTGGGGCGGGGGCACCAGACAGCCAGTACTTTAGGCTTTTCTCTGCGTTTTCATCTGACCGCAATGAGAGCTCAGAGCTGGCTGGCACCTTGAGGTTCAGCCCCGCTGCACTTCCCCAGGAGATCAGTGTTTGAGTGTGGGATGCTCACTGTTCTTCTCCTTCTTCTTTAAATTAAAAAAATTTCAGTTTGAGATACAGTTGACATACGATGTTACGTCCATCTCCAGTGTACAAGGTGAATTGAGTTGAGATTTGTCTGTATTGTGAAATGATCACCAGGATAAGTCTAGTTGACACCGTCTCCTCGCACATACAGACTCCGTTTTCCTTGTGATGAGGCCTTTAACACCTACACTCTTCAGTTCAGTTCAGCCACTCAGTCGTGTCCGACTCTTTGCAACCCCACGAACCGCAGCACGCCAGGCCTCCCTGTCCATCACCAACTCCTAGAGTCCACCCAAACCCATGCCCATCAAATTGGTGATGCCATCCAACAATCTCATCCTCTGTCGTCCCCTTCTCCTCCTGCCCCCAATCTCTCCCAGCATCAGGATCTTTTCTAATGAATCAGCTCTTCGCATCAGATGGCCAAAGTACTGGAGTTTCAGCTTTAGCATCATTCCTTCCAAGGAAATCCCAGGGTTGAGCTCCTTCAGAAAGGACTGGTTGGATCTCCTTGCAGTCCAAGGGACTCTCAAGAGTCTTCTCCAACACCACAGTTCAAACGCATCAATTCTTCGGCACTCAGCTTTCTTTATAGTCCAACTCTCACATCCATACATGACTACTGGAAAAACCACAGCCTTGAGTAGACGGACCTTTGTTGGTAAAGTAATGTCTCTGCTTTTGAATATGCTGTCCAGGTCACGACATGCCTGGCGCAGGGCCAGAGGCTCCTGGGGCCGAGGTGAGAGAGACATTACACCTTGGCTCTCACTCGAGTGCCCCCCCTTCCCGGGGTCTTATCCCCCACACCCTCCATCCCCACGCGCAGAGTGCCCGCCGTGGCTGTGACCCGGTCCTGTGTCCACCTGCCCGTACTCAGAACGGGCCCCTTCATCTCAATGTGAACGGTTTCTGCACTTTGGCCTTTCACCTTGATCCAGGACCTTCGGCTAAAATGAAGCCATTCCCTTCCCGGGAGCTTGGGTGACTCCGTGCCAGGGAAAGGGCCTCAGGGACGGGGGCAGTAGGCCTCACCGTGCCCGGGGGCCTGGGAACCGCGGAAGCCAGAGCAGCCCCCGCGCCCGCCTTCCCCCAGCGCCCACGCCTCCCGCCCTCCTCTCGCCGCCTCGGGCTCTCCCTGCCTCTGTCCCCTCTCCCTGTCTCTCTGTCTCCGCTTTCCTCTGCCTCCCTGACTCCTTGGGTGCTCTGCCTGCCTGCTTCCTCTGGTCAGTGGCCCCCTGCCGCCTGGGGGCTTCCGCACGGGGTCTTCACAGCCTGAACCTGCCCTGCCCTTCCCCCACCACCCCCAGGCTGGTCTCCAGGAGGTGCCTGGCCTGCCCAGGTGTCCGCCCCGGGCCGCTCAGTGGCCTGGCTGGCGTGGCTCCTAGTGCCCACTCGGCAGACTGCTGAGGTCACCCTCTGCGGCCCTTGGCGACGGTCAGAGCCCTCCCCGCTTCCCCTTCCTCCCCCTCCCGGCTCTGGCTGCTCGCAAGGAAGGCCTTAGTGGCTCACGCATTAAAAGGCGCGGAGATTTGCCAACCCTATTTGCTTGCCCGGCGCTCACGCTCTCCTGTGCAGACAGGACCGGGGGGTGTTGGTAGCCCACCAGGCTCCGGTCTGTGGAATTTTCCAGGCAAGAATACTGGAGTGGGTTCCAGTTTCCTACTCCAGGGGGATTTTCCTGATTCAGGGATCGAATCTGCGTCTCTTGCGTCTTTGGCATTAGCAGGCAGACTTTTTACCGCCACCTGGGAAGCCCCTTATCTAAATAAAACCCCAGCTAAATACAGGGTGGGCCTCAGAGGGCCCTCTGCTGGTGCCTTCCGTTTATGCCTGCAGAAAAGCAGAAGAAGCGCCTCTCACTGGATTCGGACAGCAGACAGGGTGTGCCACTGGCTTTCAAGGGTTCACTCCTCCCCAGGCAGCATGCGCCCCACGACTGGGCCAGGCACCACCAAGCAAGCAGGGGCGTCCGCTTCCCTCCCGGCTGGCCCTGCTCTCCCCGAGGCACTGCTGCTTCTGCCTTCCTGAGCCTTCTTCCAGAGCTGGGATGAGGGCATCCAAACCCTCTCAGGAGATGTTTATTCATGGCACGCGCGATTCCCCCGGGCTCATCTCTGCAAACCTTTCCAGGGTTGTTACAGAGCACCTAAAAGGCTGCGGCCCTCAGCTTTGATCTGACTGCTTAATTGCCTTTACTAATCACACTGACATCAAGTAGATAAAAATAGCCTCCGGGGTCGGGGGTGAGCAAGTCCCCCTCATGTGGGGCTGGGGGTCAGCCGGGCTGAGATCTCGCGTTCGCCTGGGGGCCGGCCGCCTGAAACCATGGCTCTGATTAAGCAAGCAGCCGTGACTGNGCAGGGGCGTCCACTTCCCTCCCGGCTGGCCCTGCTCTCCCCGAGGCACTGCTGCTTCTGCCTTCCTGAGCCTTCTTCCAGAGCTGGGATGAGGGCATCCAAACCTCTCAGGAGATGTTTATTCATGGCACGCGCGATTCCCCCGGGCTCATCTCTGCAAACCTTTCCAGGGTTGTTACAGAACACCTAAAAGGCTGCGGCCCTCAGCTTTGATCTGACTGCTTAATTGCCTTTACTAATCACACTGACATCAAGTAGATAAAAATAGCCTCCGGGGTCGGGGGTGAGCAAGTCCCCCTCATGTGGGGCTGGGGGTCAGCCGGGCTGAGATCTCGCGTTCGCCTGGGGGCCGGCCGCCTGAAACCATGGCTCTGATTAAGCAAGCAGCCGTGACTGCTAGAGCTGCACTAACATCCTGACCTCAGGTTTCGAAGTATTTACTTACGGAGAAGCAGAGCAAAAGTGGGGAGGTGCTTCCTGGAAAAGATTTCTAGCTTATTTTCTTGGGCTCCAAAATCACTGCAGATGGTGACTGCAGCCGTGAAATGAAAAGACGCATGCTCCTTGGAAGAAAAGTTATGACCAAACTGGAGAGCATATTAAAAAGCAAGCAGAGACATTACTTTGCCAACAAAGGTCCATCTAGTCAAAGCTGTGGTTTTTCCAGTAGTCATGTATGGTTGTGAGAGTTGGACTATGAAGAAAGCTGGGCGCCAAAGAATTAGTGCTTTTGAACTGTGTCAAGAAGGGTCAAGAAGGTTAGGCTAAAGTCTATTTATTTCCTAAGTCTTTTCTGGTGTTGCTAGTAACATGGTCCCATCACTTCATGGCAAATAGATGGGGGAACAGTGGAAACAGTGACAGACTTTATTTTCTTGGGCTCCAAAATCACTGCAGATGGTGACTGCAGTCGTGAAATTAAAAGACACTTGCTCCTTGGAAGAAAAGTTATGACCAACCTAGACAGCGTACTAAAAAGCCGAGATACTACCTTGCCAACAAAGGTCTGTCTAGTCAAAGCTATGGTTTTTCCAGTGGTCATGTATGGATGTGAGAGTTGGACCATAAAGAAAACTGAGAGCTGAAGAATTGATGCTTTTGAGCTGTGGTGTTGGAGAAGACTCTTGAGTCCCTTGGACTGCAAGGACATCCAACCAATCCATCCTAAAGGAAATCAGTCCTGAATATTCATTGGAAGGACTGATACTGAAGCTCCGATTATTTGTCCACCTGATGTGAAGAACTGACTCAATGGAAAAGACCCTGATGCTGGGAAAGATTGAAGGCAGGAAGAGAAGGGGGTGACAGAGAATGAGATGGTTGGATGGTATCGCTGACTCGATGGACACGGGTTTGAGCAAGCTCTGGGAGATGGTGATGGACAGGGAGGCCTGGCGTGCTGCAGTCCAAGGGGTCGCAGAGTTGGACACGACTGAGCAACTGAACTGAACTGAACTGAATTTATGGAGAAGCAGAGCGAAAGCCGGGAGGTGCTTCCTGGAAAAGATTTCTAGCTGTTTCCCTACGTGCTCCCTTCCCAAAGTGGAAAGGCCCTGCCCCCTGCCTCTCCCATCTCTGTCTTGTCTCTCTCCCTCCCACCTCCCCTTTCCCAGGATTTTCTGAGTTTTCTCTTAAAGCAAAACTTCTGAATCACGGGCTTCTGGTTTTGAGCCCGGTCAGTGCTTCTTCTCACCTGGGGGTGTTCACCCAGCCTCCTCATTGAGCAGCAGCCCCTGCCTGTGGCTCTAACCAGCTAACCCAGAAAGTCTGCTGGCCTCTTACACAGATGAGCTGCAGAGGGAAAGGTGCTGGACCAAGAGAGAGAGGCAAGTGCGGAGGCCAGCTGCTTCCCCAGGAGGCGGGGAAGGGCTCAGCCCCCAGGACGAGGTCTGACAGCATCTGAGGTTTGAATTGGGTGAGAACTTCACAGTCAAGTGTCAAGTGCCTTGGGATGCGGCTTCAAGAGGTGATTAAGGTAAATGAGGTCTTATGGGTGGACCCTGATCCGGTCTCACCAGTGTCCTGATGAGAAGAGGACACCGTGTCTTACGGAGGGACAGCCACAGGAGGACACGGGAGAGACGGCGTCTACGCAGCAAGGAGAGACGCCTTGGGAGGAATCAGCTCTGCCCACACCTTGTTCTTGGACTTCTAACCTCTAGGAATGTGAGAAAACACATTTCTGTGAGTAAGCCAGTTAGTCACGGTGTGTTACAGAGCCCTAGCAAACACACACTCACATACACACATACACAGACGCGCACACACACACACACACACACACAACCCCCCATACACAACCCCAAACACTCACACACATACACTCACACACAACCCCCCCACACTCATACACACACACACATACACACTCACAGACACACACACATACACACATACACTCACACATACACAACCCCCCACACACTCATACACACACACACTCACACACTCACTCACACACACACACACGCCAGGCCTCTATAAGCCACGAGTACAGTAACGTCTGTGAGTGGCAGCCCCTGGGCCAGGCCATCGCAGACTGGTCTTAACCGGCACGCGTGGCTCAGAGCAGATGTGGCCCGGAGGTTGCGGCAGGCGCTCTGGCCCTTTTGCTGTGTGGGCTGAGCCTGGACTCCGCAGCCCGCCTACCTGGATGGGACCCAGACCCCGTCCCTTGGTAGCTGCGTGTCGAGCAGCAAGTGTCCTGAACTCCTCTGTAAGCAGGGCTGATAATGCTGGCCTCTTGGCATTATAAAAAGGCAGTTAATATTTGCAGAGGACTTCGAGAGCGCCTGGAGAGCGGGAAGCGGGGGGTGTGCTGCCTCGCCTCACCTGAGAGCCTCCGGCGACAGGAACACGGAACGCCGGTTTGCTGGGGGGCGGGCGCGGAGCCGGGTCCTCAGCCCGGGCCTCACGCGCTTGGCCTCGGGACCTCTTCACTCTCAGAAGTGCCCGAGGGCCCCAGAGGGCACCCGTGTATGTGAGTGCTATCCCGTGATATTTATCATATTAGAAGCTACCAATTAGAGATTCACCATATTACAAAATTAAACTGAAAACATTTTAAACACTTCTTCATTTATTTAAAAATAACAATCATAAACCTTTTATATTTTAACATAAATATTTTATGACAAACAGCAGTAGTTACAACTTTGCAAATGTCTTTCCCTTCTGGCTTAATAGAAGACGCTGGGTTCTTTATTGCCTGCTTCTGCAGTCCGGCTGCCCTGACGTGTTGCTTTGGTTGGAGAAGGTGCAGATCTTGGCTGCGGACATCCACCGGGCTCGGGAAGGGCTGCTGGTCCCTTGGAGGCTGTTGGGCCCCCGGGGGTCGAGGTTCCAAGGTGCTCGGCAGAGCCTGAGGGGTGAGGCGGTCGGGGGGGAGGCCGGGGAGGCGGGGTCTTCCCGCCCTGCAGTCAGAACAGCTCCATTGCCGGCAGGAACCCCACTCCGTCTCCTGAACCGTTTAATCGGGGGCATGGGGCTGTTCTGGGAGTTTCCACTAGGGAACCCACTGGGGCCCCGGGAGGGGAGGGCTAGAGGCCTCCAGGTGTGTGCAGGAGGGCAAGGCGAGGCAGCTGTGTGTGCTGGCGGAGCGCTGTGCCACCTGGGGCGCCCCAACCCGACCTAGGGAAACACCACAGCAGCTTCGCAGAGGACGGTGGGGCAGAGGTGGGGGCCGCGGGCTCACACAGGGGCACGGTGCAGCTGCTCCAGGGTGGCCCCAGGACCCCCGAGCACACTCTCCCCTGGGCCCCAGAGCACCGACTCCCTGAGCCCCCACCGACTCCCCGAGCTCACCCTCCCTGAGTCCTCCAAGAGCGCCCCCTCCCTGAGCCCCGTGTCTGCAGAGCGCCCCCTCCCGGTAGCTGGCCCCACACCAGGCTCCCAGCTGTCCAGAGCGAACAGCGAGCGATTCGGCCTGGTGACCTGACCCCACCCCTGGCTCGCCCCAGGCACCTCCCCTTTAGGCAAGTCCTTTAGGACCCCGGCAGCAGCAGCAGTGTGCTGAGACCCCACTGGCCTGTGTGAGCGCGACCGCAGGCGGGGCTGGCCTTCCTGGCCGCTTCCAGGCCGGGGGCTCAGTCCGTGCTGAGGCTGAGACCCCCGTGTCAAGCCTGCTGTCCATGTGGGCTCCCCGGAGGCGGCCAGCATCCCGGGGCCCGGGCTCAGGCTGACCGGCCCCTTCGGTGACCAGGCGGTCGTTGTCGCATCCTTGCTGGGCGGGGTCAGGAGGCCGTGGAAGCTGCTAGCTTCAGAGTGATGAGCCCAGCAGGGAGCCGGACTCTCCCTGGAGGACCAGGAGCAGAGGTCAACCTGCAGGCTTATGCCTTCACAGTCAAGAGCGCTGCGGGGTCCCCGACGCGCTGTCCGGGAGGGGCACACGGGTGAGACGTGCAGAGGGGAACCCAGGTCCCTGCTGCAAATAGACGCAGGGAGAGGGGTCTCCCTCAGCCCACTTTCGCTCTGTCCCAGCCTCTAACAGGTTGGACAGGGCCCTCCCCCATGTGGGGAGGACTGTCTGCTGCAGTCAGGCTGTAGATTCAAGTGTTCACCCGGGAACATCCTCACCGACACACCCAGCATACTGTCCGAGTGTCTGGGGGCCCGTGGTCCAGTTGAGCTCAAGTGTAAAATCAACCACCTCCCTCGGTGGAGGCGGCCCCGTCTCAGTGAGCGGCAGGGCCTGGGCCAGCCTGCCTGCCCGCCTGCTTCCCGACCCCGGGAGCAGCCTCCCGACCCCGGGAGCAGGACAGCACCACCCTGACCACTGGCTCCTTCCGGCCGAGAGGCAGGCCCTCGCGCTCCGTCGGTACCGCCTGTGGCAACCAGAATCCTCCCGTCCACATTCCCAGTTTCCAGGCCATCTGCTTCTTTTGGTAACTTCCCCCAGAAATTTGCTTCCGAGAAGCCCCAGCTGAAGTCAGTGCAGACATCTCTATAGTCCATCCAAACAGAGAACCCGGCTTCCGTTCCCAGGCTTTGCCACTCACTCGGGAAACAGCCTACTAACTGCAACGAGGCGCCTACATGCCAGGGGAAGGGCCCCCGCACCCCGCCCCAAGCCACCAGGGCACGGGGCCCGGAGAAGTGAAGGCAGAGGCCTGGGTCCTTTCGTCCAAGCCACTCCCCTCTCCCCGCTGGCTGCTTGATGAAAGGTCGGGAAGCAGAACAGACTCTCAGCAGATATCATCGTCAATTGAGATAAGCATCAAGTTTATTGACCTAAGAGGTAGATATTGACGGCGCTTAAATACCACATCAATCTTCACCTCCAGGGGCAACCCAGCCCGAAAGGGCAGCTGGGCCTCGTGTGCTTAAACCCACCCACACATCCCCCATGTCCACAGCAGGCTTGCGGGCCATTCCCGCAGCCCCAGGATACCCGAAGACGTGGTGCCGGTCCCTTTCTGGAGGCAGCAGACCCTGGTGCCTGCGGGAGCCCTAAGTCACGAGGGAGCACCGACCGCTGATCCCACGGGGCTGGGGGCCGAGGCGGCACACCCCGAGCAAAGCAGAGACCGCCCGGCACGTTCTGGGGGAGGTTCACCCAAGAAGAGATGACGGTTCCCACCAGAACACACTGAGGGCCCGCCCGCCAGCCTGGCCTTGTGGCCGGCACCCACGTGGCATGTCATCGCTGGGCGCCCCCCTCCCAGCTTCTCAGCTCCGGGGGTGCATCCTCGCTCCGGACGGGAGTGGTGTGGACTGCTGGCTTTGAAAGAGAAGCCGCGGCAGGTGTGCACGATTATGAAAAGATCATCCAGGGGAAGAAGCCGAGCGTTCAGGTTGGGTGACTCTACCTGTTAACGCCCCCGCCCCCAGCTGTGGTTTGGGGGAAAGGTTGACATCGGTCCATTCTGAAGGGGGTGGTCCTGAGCCCGCCTGTCCACGATGCCTGTCCTGGAAGTGTGTCTGCCCAACCAGCTCCATCCCCCTGCCCTTCACCAGAGAACCATCCAGAGGGCCAGAATTTCCCCTGTCTTCAAGGTCACAGTTTCCTGCTCCAAGCCCGGCGGGTTTTCACCCAGAGCCACCACACGTCCAGGCTACACGTCTGCTGCTGACCGCTTGCCACCAAGGCCCTCGTCCCAGGAGGGGCCCTGCCCCGCCGAGATCTCGCCCCTCCTGAGGGCAGCCCGGTGCTGCTTGCCCACTGGAGTCCCTGGCTGGGTCCTTTTCCTTCCTGGGGCCCCCCAGCATCTGTCTGAGCCCAGGTTTCCTCATCGGTGAGTGAGTTCTGGCACATTCTGCCTTCAGGAGTTCATTATAAAGAGGCAGAAAGGGAAAGTGAAGTCGCTCAGTCGTGTCCGACTCTGTGCGACCCCAGGGACTGTAGCCCACCACGCTCCTCTGTCCATGGGATTCTCCAGGCAAGAGTACTGGAGTGGGTTACCATGCCCTCCTCCAGGGCATCTTCCCGACATAGGGATCGAACCCGGGTCTCCTGCACTGTAGGCGGATGCTTTTACCATCTGAGCCACCGGGGAAGTCAAAAGAGGTAGAAGACACTGTATCAATAACCGAGGCGTGAGGCTTGTTCAGGGTGGCTGCCCCGTAGACGAGTGGTGGAAGGACGCGGTCACTATGGCCATCCCGGCACGTCGGAGGCTTCCCCCAGGACTGGCTCGTGTCCCCAGGCCCCAGCCATGCCCGCGCCTCGGGGGTGACCACACAGCGGAGGCCCTTGGAGCTGCTGCGTCCAGACGCTAGGCCCCTGCCCATTGAGCCCGCATCTCCAGCTGCAGCTCGGCTTCTGAGCCACCTGTGAGCGTCGACAGTCAGCGCCCCAGGCAGGAGTCCCCCGGAGCTCCTGGTGGCTGACCCCAGGCCCCAGGCTCCCTTCTGCTCTGTAAGGCCTCCCCGCCTCCCCATGAGGCTCCTTCTGCTGACAAGCCCAGCCTCTCCAGGCTTCTTCTTCCCCTCCATCCTCTAATTTAAAAAGCCTGTGTAGTAAATGAACAAATCTCAGTGTACAAAAATTCCTAAAATACACACCAGAAAAAATAAAAGCCCTTCTTCCATGCCTTCCATCTGCTCTCCTCCCCGGCGTGGCCACCATGAACTATGGCCAGTTTTCCCAGCAGAGACTTTGCCGTGAAGATACCTGCCTATATCATTATAGCTAAACAAATCACGATTATGGTTTCTCTGATTTCATATAAATGGTGTCAGGCCATAGACAGGGGTCTATAGTTCAGTTGAATTCAGTCCCTCAGTCGTGTCTGACTCTTTGCGACCCCGTGGACTATAGCACACCAGGCCTCCCTGTCCATCACCAACTCCCGGAGCTTGCTCAAACTCGTGTCCATCATGTCAGTGATGCCATCCAACCATCTCATCCTCTGTCGTCCCCTTCTCCTCCCACCTTCAATCTTTCCCAGCATCAGGGTCTTTTCCAAGGAGTCAGTTCTTTGCATCAGGTGGCCAAAGTATTGGAGTTTCAGCTTCAGCATCAGTCCTTCCAATGAATATTCAGGACTGATTTCCTTTAGGATGGACTGGTTGAATCTCCTTGCTGAACAAGGGGCTCTCAAGAGTCTTCTCCCACACCACAGTTCAAAAGCATCAGTTTTTCAGTGCTCAGCTCTCGTTATGGTCCAACCCTCACATCCATACACGACCACTGGAAAACCCACAGCCTTGACTAGGGGTCTGCAATCTCACCTCACGTAATGGGATGCCACGAGAGCGTTCAGATTAATGAAGCAGAGCCATCTACCCAATCCCGTCGTTGCTGAAGAAGATTCCGTGGCAGCACTTCTCAAACTTTTAGTCTCGGGACCTCGGCTCACTCTTAAACACCACTGAGGACCCCAGAAAGATATAGTTGACGTGGATGACACTGCTGTTATTTGTCATAATGGAAGCTAAAGCTGGGAAACTAAAATACATTCATCCATCTAAAAATAAAATCAGACACGTGACACATTCATGTAAATAACACATTTGTAGGAAAACGAACTGTATCCCAAACTCAGCGAGGCAAATGGTATTGTTTTATATGGTTGCAATTCACCCTGGTGTCCGCGTTCTCCTATCTGCCCTGCGCTCTGTCTGCAGGGACTTTGCACACTGTGGCGGCCCCGGGAAGTCCACTGGGTGCTCAAGGACAAACGAGGATGGAGAGGACACGGAACACCCCTGTCTCGCGACAGAGGCTTTGACCCCACGGGCCCCGAGGAGACCTGGAAGCCCCTGGGTCCCGACCCACAGTGAGGATGTCCCAGGCATCGAGTGAGAATTCTCTCTATCAATTCCGTGTCACTTGGCTCGTAAGGAACCTACCCGACCTGCAGTTTTGAGCTCCAACTTCATCCCTGGCACCAGGGCCCAGGGCTGACGGCAGTGTCCGCCCAGAGCTTTCCTCTGGGAGTGGGTGATGAAGCGGACCTTCAGTGTGACTTCAGGAGGGGACAGAGCCGGTAGAGGAGAACACACAGCGACAGGAGAAAGGTTTCCATCAGCGGTGAGGAGGGGCTGCGGGGATGTCGGGAGGTCAGCTGTGGGAAGAGGCTGCGGGCAGCGGGGGGAGCGGGGAGCAGGAATGAGCCGGCTGGCGTGAGGACCACCAGGACCGTCCTGGAATACAGGATGGTGGTGCGACGGGGGCTGGGGAGGTGACTGCGGAACAGCCTGCGGATCTGCTCCAGGTGAGATGGACGCTGTCTCAGCGCAGGCCATGGAGCAAAATGCCCCAGACCGGCGGTTTAAGGGCTTCCCCAGGGGTTTCGTGGATAAGGAATCCGTCTGCAGTGCAGGAGATCCAGGTTCGAGCCCTGGGTCAGGAAGATCCCCTGGAGAAGGGAATGGCAACCCACTCCCGTATTCTTGACGAGAGAATCCCATGGACAGAGGAGCCTGGCGGGCTACAGTCCATGATGGGGTCACAAAGAATCGAACACGACTGAAGCAACTGAGCATGCCTGCACGGGCTGTTTGAACAGTAGAGAGTTATCTTCTTCCAGCCCTGGAGTCTGGAGTTCAAGAGCGGGGTCCTGGCCGGCTCGGTTTCTGGTGAGGACCCTCTCCTTGGCTTGCAGGCTGGCGCCTTCTCACGTCTCCCATCTGCGGGCTCTGAGCAGTCGTCTGCAGCCTCTGCTGTGCAGTAGCGCACCGGGCTGGTGCCAGGTTCAGAAGGGGCGACTGAGCAGCATCGCCTGCAACGGTGCGGGCTGCCGCGGCGCGGCCTCCTGAACCCCAGCTCTCGCCTGCAGGCTGCGGCCCGCTGGCCTCCGGGGACCCCAGGGCCCCAGCCGAGCAGGGGAGGCTATGCCTGAGCACCTGAGCTGCTTCCTCCTGTTGCATTTCCGTGTCTTTGGGGATGGGGTGAGCTGAGCCACGTGAGTGACTGAGGCTCACACACCTGGATGCCCATCTGGAAGCATAAGCACCATGGAGACTCCCTCAGCCTGCAGCCCGCCTGGAGGGCGGGAAGCCTCCCTGGGCGGTGCAGACTGAGGCTGTCATCAGCGGCCAGGGCTCTGCGTAATCACCCCTGAAGAGCGGGGGAGGATCTGGAGGCCGCTCTTGGGGACCACCCACCAGACCCGGAGATGCAGGTCTCTCCAGGCTGCAGGGAGACCTGGGTGTGGCGCCCTGGAGGTGCTTGACTCAGGGTGGGTTTCTGCAACCTCAGCGCTCCCAGCAGGCCTGTGGCGTTCTCATCTCATCCTGTTGCAGACATCAGCGCTCGAGAAACAAGCACCACACTCGGAGAGGTGGAGAGCTCAGGCTTATTACGCCGGCGGGCCCAGAGGAGTTAACACACCAAGCTCTGAGCCCCGAAAAAAGGGGTTACAGAGTTTTTATTACACAGACAGGCATGATGAAGCGGGTTTGCGGGTTTGCAGGGGCTGGGTGATTGCAAGGAGCAAGACAAGGGTGAATGAGATACGCTCCAGTTCCTGGTATTGTGAGTCCCAGCTTTCTGAAACCAATGTGATAGAGACTTGGCAAGGAGCAGGCTGAGTTGCAGAGGCCGAAGGAGCGGGAGGTGATGTAAAATTTTAGCTTTTCCTCTTCAATACTCGGTGGATGGGAAAACCGACACAGCTCTTCCCTTGAATGTTTGTTCGTCCGTGCGAGCCCCCTGGAGCCCGGGAATCTGAGCATGTGGGCCTGGCAAGTGGATGCACGGCCCCAGCCTCAGCACGGTTGCAAGTCCGCACCGGGTGGGTCTGACCTGGGCCCTTCTGCGCACAGCTGGATGTGAACAGCTGGCCTCTCCCCACTGGCTGTCCGTAGCAAACTGCCCTCCAGCAGTCACAACAAAAACGTCCCCAGAATTGTGGAATGTCCCCGGGGGCACATTCACCCCGGGTCAAGAAGTCTCCTCCTGGGACCAGAGTAAGGCATAAGGGTCAGGCCGCCCCCTATAACTCCCCTGCCCCACACTGCCCTACCTGGAGACCCAGCCACTGCCGGGCTGAGGTCAAAGCCTTTCCTGGTCCTGTAATAGCTTTTGGGGAAGGCGGGGCGGGGGCGGGGGGAAATCCACAGGCTCCCCGGGCTGGCGCTGGGGAAGGACTTGGGTGGGGGTGGGCTTTGGGAAGAGAAGTGACTTCAGCTCTCGTCTACTTCCCTGCTCTGGGCACAGCTGGAGTGCGACCAGCTTCCTGTACTCACCAGAGGAGATAAACAGGTAACTGGAACGTTCGGGGCAGCCTTATCTGACAGAGTTACCGGGTTCAGCCTGGAAAGACAACCTGGAAATAGCCATCTGAAGAAAAGCTATGGGGCAGAGAACCACTGCCCAGCTACCTGGTGTGTCCTGGTGTGGGCGAGGGGCCTCCACGGCCTCTTCTGCAAAGTGGGTGGGCTGGTGGAGGCCCGCCTCTCTGTGTCTGTTGTCTTCCTGAAGTCTTTCCAGTGTCTTTCCCAGGGAGGGATGTGGGCGTGGAGCCGCGGGGAGCTCCGAGTTAGAATCACTGCTGGCACCGACGGGACCCGGAGGGGCCGGGAGGGCTGTCAGGCTCACCCCCTGCCAGTCTCATCGGGTGACTGGCAACAAAGATCAAAGGGCATTTGTGTAATCATTTTTTTTCCCTAACCCACAGTTTCCTCTTCTCTAGCTCAGTCCAGTAAGAGAAAAATGGAATATTGGGTATCATGAGTCTGAGTGAACTCCGGGAGATGGTGATGGACAGGGAGGCCTGGCGTGCTGCGATTCATGTGGTCGCAAAGAGTCGGACACGACTGAGTGACTGAACTGAACTGAACTGTGCTCCTTTTCAGCTTCCTTCTTGCAAACCACTTTTCTGCCTAAGAAAGAGGCAAGTGTTTGGGACCTTGAAAGATCAGTGCCTGTCTTGCTCCTGACGCTGTGAGCCCTCTCAGGGTAAAGTGGTCAGGTCCCAGAGAGGGAATTGCCGAGGTGACCTCACGGAGAGGCGGGGCCAATGCCAGAAAGGTCCGCATCTGCTCTTACACCCAACCCGAGGGCATCATCAGGACCAGAGCAGCACCGTGGCGCCAGCGAGGACGGGGTTCCGGCCCCACCCAGAGAGTCACGGGCCTGGTAGGGCCTCAGGGTCTCACCCGTAAATGGGGTAAATACAATGATAGAGATGCTAACAGCCGCTGTGGCAGGACTGTTGTAAGCGTCTGGGCAATAGCTGGCAAGCACTTAGCTCAGTGCCTGCGGGTCATCCGACCTGTGTCCCTTTGTGGGCCTACATCTACTCCTTTTTCCTTTGCTTAGGAACTGACCAGTTTTTTACATTTATTCATAAATTCATCTGTTATTCCATGACTCATTTTTTCCCCTGTTATCCTTACTGAGTCTTTTTCTCTTTGCTTCAGTGTATTTTATTCTTCTTCTTCCAACTTCCTAAGTGAGATGATGGATTTATTCAAAAAGAAAGAGTACTTTCTTTTTACCGATGTGAATATTCAAGTATACAAATATGCTCTATTTATGGTCCATACATTCCATCTAGTATTTTCATTGTTGTTTCCCAGAAATTCTGCAATTTCACTTTGCATTTCCCTCTGACACAAACATTTGATTAATAGGGATTTTTAAAATTTCTGAGTGAAGGCCTGTTTTGGTTTTGTGATTTTTGTCAACCTCTAGTTTTATTTCGCTATACTTAAAAACATTTTCTGCATTATTTCTCCCTTTTGAAATTGATTAAAATTATATTGTGGTTTACAACTTTCCCAATTTTGTGAATAATAAAACCTGGGACACCATGACAGGCTCTTTCCCTCCTCTTAAATTGTTTAAAATGTGTATGACTGTTGAAGGCAAGATTATGACATCTTCCGGGTTCATTAACTCGAGCTGGGATACACATGACGGCTGAAACGTAGTGGGGGAGGGGAAAGGAACCCTATGGTTGGAAGGCTTCTGCGATTAACCGGAGGTGATAAACATTGCCTGAAAGCAGGTGTGAGACGTTAGATAAGCGTATTGTAATCCCCGGAGCAACTGCTGATAGAATAACGCAAAAAGAGGTAAGAAGACTTTAGCGCACTTAAAATGAAACCCTGAAAAAAATTCAGAGAACTCAAAGGAAGCAGGCAGAGGGGAGCACAGCCAGGAGACACAAGCAAAGCTTCTGCAGATCCCACTTCCGCCTGTTTTCCTTGTGTCTTCAGCAATGGCTGCTCTTTGAAAGCTTTATCGTGTCTAGGGTAAGAATATTCACAACTGCTATATCTTTATTATAAATTATAAATTTATAATAAAGATAATTATAATAATTATAATTATGCTCACGGGCTCAAAGCACCTTTGCTTGACCTCACTGCACGTGTTTTGGCTGAGAAACTACCTTGTCCCATATTGAGACTGAGGCTGCAGCCTTTTGGGTGGAGGCAGGGTATGCCTTTGCCTAAAGACCTGGGTGCACTTTGGGTGAATCTCTGGACGGCAACCGCAGAGGCAGGCCTGCTTCCTGACCCACCTGCACGGCCAGCCTCCACCAGGGTGGCCTTCCTCCCTTGTGGGATCCCTTCCTGCATCGGCCAGAGCTGCCCTGTGACCAGCAGATGGTGGTGGGGAGCGAGGGTGCAAATGGGGACGTGCACTGAAGTGAGGAAGCCTGGCTTTCCTTCCCTTGTCTTTTGTCTGGATGTCTACAGCACTTTCCCTCGGCATGAAACTCCACAGGGCACATTATCCTCGAGGGTGCCAGCCTGGCCAGGGGGCAGCTCCTTCTAACCCCCAGCTGGGTGTGTCCTGTTCCTCCTGGGACTCCAGCCAAAGCAAGAGGAATTTGGGATTTGGGGGAAAAAACACCTGGGATTCCAACCCCAGCTCTGCTGGCACTGGGCAGTCAGGCAGCATCTCTGAGCTGTACCTGTAGAGTGCGTTCAATAACATCTCTGCCCGCCTTGTCCACTGGTTTTAGGCTTGATCAGACCGGCTGGTGCAGGTGACACGTGGGGTAAAGCTCACACCGTGTCAGAGAGCGTGGGTGCATTGCACAGCCGTGTCTGCAGCCCCGGCTTGGCTTTCTGCTAAATTGGCCGGTTTATAGGTGAGGGGTCAGGAAAGTGACCCCAGGAGCTTTGTTGAAGCAAGTCTAGAGGGGTTCCGCCCCCACACAGAGAACTCAACGTTTGTCCCTGAACATCTCCACCTTTGAGGTCTCCACCTAGTCGAGGCTTCTCTCCAAGCTTTGTTCATCTTGACAATTTCATTAACTTTGCTACCGAATCTTTGTCCAGCTTACAGGTGAGATTCTGGCCATGTCAGGGCCCTGGACAGAGTTCCGAGTGACAGGGCCTTCCGTCTGGCCTGACAGCCGTCGCTTACCTGAGCTGGTCATCCTACCCCTCCTGGGCTGCAAGGGTCCACCCATCACGAGCCACCTGGCCGACTCTGGTGCCGTCTGCACCGACCTGCTGGCCGGGCTTGCCGGCTGACTCCCACTACTGCGGCGCTCTCGAAGCGCGCGGCCCAGAGGTTGGTTAAGGTCTGCCTGCGCTGTCTGCTTCCAGGGGCGTGGGGGTGATCAGCTGTGTTAATAGCAGGGGAGCGCCCTGCAGTCAGCTTTCTCAGCGGACACGCCTCCCCACCTGTCTTGTCGCTGAGCCCAGATCCTCAGTCATCTGGGGCTGCACCTGCATCTAACTTGCTCTGACGGCGGATCGGGGCCTCAGACTCTGTGACATGACTTGTTAAGTTGTGGATTTTTTAAATCAGCAGAGATGCAAATGATATCTATCTACCTGTCTGTCTATCTAGAGAGAAAGAGATGGAGAAAGAGAGACAGTCAACCAGAAAGTGCTGCAGCCTGCAGCAACCGGTGTTGGCCCTTGCTTTCCTGGGTATCCGGTGACGCGATGGTGGACTCCGTGTGTCGGCTTGGCTCAGCCACAGTGCCAGATAATTGGTTAAACACCGGCTCAGATGTTGCTGTGAGAGTGTATTTTAGATGTGGTGGTTGTTCAGTCTCTGAGTCATGTCTGACTCTTTTGAGATCCTGTGGACTATAGCCCACCAGGCTCCTGTCTCCAAGGGGGTCTCCAGGTAAGAACAACGGAGAGGGTTGCCATCTTCTTCTCTAGGGGATCTTCCCAACCCAGGGATCAAACCCACCCCTTCTGCCCTGGCAGGTGTGTTCTTTACCGCTGAGCCACCTGGGAAGCCCATTCTAGATGAGGTTAGCATTTAAATCAGTAGATTTTTCAGTAAAGCAGCTTGCCTTCCATAATGTGGACGGGCCTCATCCAATCAGCTGAAGGTCTTAAAAGGAAAAGAGTGAGGTTCCCTAAGAGGGGGAAGTTCTGCCTCCAGACAGCCTTCAGACTCGAGCTGCAGTATCAGCTCTTTCCTGGGTTTCCAGCCTCCAGATTTCAGAATTGCCACCTCCACAATCGTGTGAGCCAGTTCCTCAAGACAAATCTCTCCGCCTCTCTCTCTTTCCATCTCTCTCTGTATATATACACACACACACGTATATGTACATATACATGTGTGTGTGTATATATAATCTATAGATGTTTAGAGACAGGGTTGGGCAAAAAGTTCATTTGGGATTTTCTATAACATCTTACAGAATATATGCTTTCCCAGACAGGGCTTATCACCCCAAGTTGAGTCTCCACCTGGGGACTGGGACTTTGCTGCCACCCACAGCCCGCTCCCCAGGGTCTCAGCACGCCCAGGTCTGGCTCCGACAGAAGTGCACTGTGGGCTGCACACAGAACTTGAATGAGTGGTAACCGTACGGAAGGAATGACAAGAAATAGGGGAAATAACCAACATTTTATGTAAGCCAGGTCTTCCCTGGAGGTTCAGTGGGTAAAGAATCTGCCTGCAATGCAAGACATCTGGGTTCGATCCCTGGATTGGCAAGATCCCTGCAGGGGGAGATGGCAACCCAGTCCAGTACTCTTGCTTAGAGGATTCTATGGCCCGAGGCGACTGGCGGGCTCCTCTGTTCACGGGGTCGTGAAGAGTCATACACGACTGAGCAACTAACACTTTCACTTTCTTTCACCATGTAATCCAGTGTAACCAAATATCCTTTAGTCAGTATAAAAATGAACCGACACTAGTCCACATACTTTGGATGTTAAGTCTTCGTAACTGGTATGTATTTTACAACTACAGCGATCTCAATTCTGATACTAAATTCCCAACCATTAAAGAGAAATGCAGTCCTACCAGGACGATAGAGATGCATTAAGTAAAAAGCAACTCGTGCTGTTTCCATCTTTCAAGCTGAACTGATGAAAAGGAAGAACTGGCCTCCGCCTTGCTGGCTTCGGTCCAGGCTGGCTCTCAGAGCCGCGAGCCGCGTGTGGGGTGCCCCCCAGTGGCCACGCCTGGGATTGGACACCATCCTGAGAGCCGGCTATGATTGTGCGGCTTGAATTTCTGCACACACTTCTGAGAGTGGGAGCGGGGTGTGTGCGGAGAAGTTTGAGGGAAAGTAGTGATGTGTGTCCATGGGACTTTCCAGGCAAGAATGCTGGAGTGGGCTGCCATGTCCACCTCCGGAGGATCTTCCTGGATCACTTCTGGTTCCCAGATCACCATGGTGACTGCGGGCCGAGTGTGCAGTCTCATCCGTGTCCTCAAGCACCTGCTGTGCTGACGGAGATGAGCTGAGCTCCGAGAATGCGGTGAAGCTGCCCAAGCCGGAGAGCAGGACTGCACGGGCTGTGGCCTCTCGGTCAGCTCAGGTGGCCAGCACAGAGGGCCGCGGACAGCTGCGAGGCTGGCCGCCCGAGGCCAAGGTGCCGTCAGGGTGGGGCCCGGCGGACCCCTGTGTTGCAGAGCGTTTGCTCACGGCCTGTGCCCATGCATGGCCTTCCCTCTGCGTGCATTCAGACAATGTTGCCTTCCTTCAATCACTGTGTCGCGTCCAGCTAGCTGTGACCCCATGGACTATAGCCCACCAGGCTCCTCTGTCCATGGGATTCTCAGCAGTAGGCTGCCATTTCCTTCTCCAGGGCACTCTTTGCAGTCCAGGGATCAGACCCCCATCTCTTGCATCTCCTGCCCTGATTGGCAGGAGGATCCTTTGCCACTAGTGTCGCCTGGGAAGCCTCTTGCATTCGGAGAATGCTCTGGGTTTGTTACTTCTTACCAGTGTCCCTCACCCTGTGACCTTTACCCTGAATTATCAACCCAAAGCCTTCATCTCCAAATGCAGTCACACCGGAGGTCACAGCTTCCACACGGGGATTTTGGAGAACACAGTTCACCCCATAACAGTGGCGGCGGCCCCACTTTAGAGTGGCTGAGGGTAAGACTTGCTTGAGCTCACGCAGAGCCAGGAATCACCGGTTGTCTAGCTCCCAAGCTCCCCTTCTCCATGAGCATGCTCAGCTTCTTTGCCTCTAACCCCATCCACAAAAGATAGATAAAAACAAAAATAACCAGTGGTCAATCTAACAAAAAGTGGAAAATTTTGTTTGAGCCAACAGAAGGATTATAACCCGAGAGTTTCTTAGAGAGCTCTGAGAACCATTCTAAAGAGGTGAGGAGGTCAGTATATGTGTGATTCCGGGGAGTTAGGGGTACCTGCGATCAAGCCCTCAACTTGGTAAAAAATCATTGCTATTCACAGGGAACGGATATTTTAGTCAACAGTTTTAGTGCTTTTCTGCGTACGGGATGATGCAAGACGCTGGGTTCATAAAATCTTCTCCCTAAGAAACCTGAGGGCTTTATAGTCATCTGAGGGCCGATCTCATCGGTCTTCCTGGAGCACGAAGTCCCTTGTTCTGGTCTTCACCCTGAATCCCTTTCAGGTATCTTGAAGGTCAGCAACCGCAGTGGCTAACGGCTTGATTCTTGTAGAACTGGATGGTGGGCAACATTCTTTATTTTACACCCCCCACCCCTTCCCTTTCGGTCTTAATTTCAACTAAGGTTTGGGAGACATTTTGCGACCAGTTTGTCCCAAGGTTTGAGGAAAGCTTGACCCCAGGTCAGGTGAGGATTTTGTTGATGTGCTGTTACTGGACTAAGTTTTGCTAGCAGGAATCAAAGGCTTCTAGACCAGCTGTCCCACTGGTCTGCTCCGGCCCAGGGCATGGCTCCTCTTGTCGTCTCTTCCATGCCTGGAGTCAGACGATGGCATCACTGGTCTTTTAGAATGATGTATTTGATCAATCATTTTAGTTGCTCAGTCATGTCTGACTCTTGCAACCCCATGGACTGTAGCCCGCCAGGTTCCTCTCTCCGTGGGATTCTCCAGGCAAGAATACTGGAGGGGGTGGCCATTTCTTCCTCCAGGGGATCTTCCCAACCCAGGGATCAAACCAGGGTCTCCTGCACTGCAAGCAGATTCTTTATTGTCTGAGCCACCAGGCTCAGGGAAGTCCTTAAGTTGCCTAAACACTACTAATTCTACTTGAGGCTCAGTCACACATTTGGTGATGCAGGAAAAGTGAAACAGACAGACTACAAGTAACATAGCTAGCACACTAATAAGGTCATGAATAGCATTTAAGCTTAGACACTCCATGAGGTGTGGTCCAGTGTCTCCCCAGGTCACCTGACCAGTCTGTTCTCTTTCAGGGAAGCGAAGTATTGACTTTGCACATGAAGTTCACCAAAGCTGTCTGCAGGTTCAAGGTGAGCAGTGGGTCATTATGACCCCTTACAGGACTGAGAAAGGACTGTTACCTTCTGGTGCCAGAAGAAGATAAATTGGTCTTTATGGTTGGGCAGGTATTTCTGGTTAAAGCATAAGGTTGCACAGTGCATCCTGGGGGATCGGGAGTGGAGAAAGGAGGCGCAGGCAGGCAGAGAAAAATTTTGCATTAAAGTTTTCTTTGTCTTGTCCTAATACATGAAGTTTATTTCATCACCCTCACACCTGTTTCTCCAGATCAGCACCCACCCCCTCGCCTTTCAAGCTTGGGTTTCTTGTCCCTCAGATTAGGGAGCAGAACATCAAATTCAATATTGACTTTTTTTAAAATGGGTATGCTATTTTATTAACACTTAAATTTCACCAAGAGTGCAAGTGTATGCTAGCCTCATATTTTTTTATTTTTTTTTCCTTTGTGTTCTTGATTTTTGCAATGAAGATGAAATAGACAAACAGCTTTAAGGGTTCAATGTGTTTAACACTGCTACTATACTCACCAGCTGGACAATCTAGGGGGTGGGGTAACTATACACTTCAGAGCATAAGTATGGGGCCAAGCTCTGGAACTGGGAGGAAAACCCACCTGATTCAGGACTGTGCAGACGCCCTTGGCTGCTGACTTGACTTCGGACTTGAGATGAGCCGGGGGAGTCTGTCAGTGTACCAGGAACCCGCTGAATTCAGGACAAACGGCAACAGGATAGACTGGCCCACACCAGATCGGAGTGTGGGGCCCAGACAGAAGCGAGTAGGGTTGGCTGGAGGCTGGAACTGTTACAGCGGAAGCCACAGAATCTGTAGACGAGAGCAGCTGTCTTCTAAAGATTTGCTGATTTCCAAAAAAAAGTCCCTAAGATGCTTTTCCCAAACAGGGCACTCATGACTTTCATTAGTCCTGCCTTTTACAAACCCAAAGTCCACAGTTAGATTATACAGGAAGGCAACAGTAAGTGGCTTACATACCACTTCTAATTACCTGCCTTGAATGAATCCTAGAAGAGTCAGAGCAAAACTCATTCAAAATGCAAATATTCAGACTCCATCCACCCCAGAACTGCTGAGTCAGAACCTGGAGGCAGGGCAGTAATTGTATCTGAACAAGCCCAGTGGGGACTGACCCTGGGGAACACTCGAGTTTGCAACCTGGCTGCCCAGGGGTCGGGCCTGACCCTGCACCTGAACTGCCCTGGGGTCTTGGCCTTCAGTGGTGCCTCTGGTGGGGAGGGGTAGCTGGAGACTCAGACACAGGTGAGGAAGGTCCTGTGGTCTCCTGGTTTAGGCGGCAGGGCTGCAAAGTCAGGACAGCATGGAACCAATGAGGGGCCTCCTGGCAAGCCCTTGACTCCTTGGGAAGCTGGTCAGACCTGGAGCATGGCATGTCCAGAAACACGGGTAGTGGTGTATCCCTAGGACACAACTCACATTAGCCAAACATCGGAGATTGATGTATAAAACCAAATGCCAGTGGTTGTATTACGTTAAAGTGAGAAACAAGTCTCAATGAAAACCAGCCCACCCTAAAGGCAGACCCAGATTATCATCAGAAAGTTGTCGAGGGCAGCTGGACTCAGAACTTGGGAGTTCTGAGAACTGAAGATCTGGCGGCATCAAGCATTCGTGCTCAGGGTGGGGGCTCCCTCCCAGCGGGTGGAGGCTGGTGAGCAGAGACTCACCTGGCACAAGGGAGTGAGCATCTCACTCAGGTTCACACAGCAGGGGCCAGATCCGGGTCAGACCCTGGCTGCCCTCCCCCTCCCAGAACTTGGGTTGTCAGCCACCATCCTGAACCCTGAGCTCAGGTCACACGCAGCCCTGCTGTGGCACACCTCCGTACTTCTCTACTTCCCATGTGTGTGTGTGTGTGTGTGTGCCTTTGCACTTGCTTGTGTTTTCATGAGCCTCCCTGTCCTGCCGGCCTAGACTTCAGCCCTCACGGTGTGTCCCCTCCTAATGAGCGTTTCCAGCCTTTGAGCCCCTCCCCATCCCCCGAAGCAGAGACAGGGCCTTCTTTACCTTCCAAGCCCAGGCCTCTCAGTGCCCGGTACAAAGGAAGGAGAAGGAGGAAACCACCCCAGAGCTGCAGGAAAACAGTTGCTTATGCTGTTTAACTGCTTAATGTTCGGTACCACACAGAGCTGTTTCTAATAAACCTGCTAGAACAACCCGGTACCTTGCTGTTCATCCATGAACGCTCATCCCACCCCCTGGAGCATGTGACTGTCATCCTCGTCTATCTGATTAAAAATCTACAAGCCCTGGAAGTGCTGAGACTTTACAGGCCTGTGGGGTTAGGTTAACCTGCACATACAGAAGACAACCACAGAGCATCCTTACAGGCCTGTGGGGTTAGGTTAACCTGCACATACAGAAGACAACCACAGAGCATCCTTAGACCCGCAGGATGTACCCGGTCAGGCCCTCTGGAGCATCTCTCCAGGCATCGCTTTCTGGGATGACTGTGAATCCCTGGTCCTTAAGTACCACCGGGACCAGCTCTTCTGCCTTCCCGCTTGTTCTCTCTTGACAGTGGGAAACTTTTTTTTTTTGACTTATGCTAACAAAATTTATTTGAGAATTTTGAATTAATTGTTGTTTAGTCACTGAGTCGTCTGACTCTTTGTGACCCGACTCTTTGCAACCCCACAGACTGTAGCACGCCAGACTTCCTTGTCCATCACCAACTCCCGGAGCCTACTCAAACTCGTGCCCATTGAATCAGTGATGCCATCCAACCATCTCATCCTCTGTTGTCCCCTTCTCCTCCTGCCTTCATTATTTTCCAGCATCAGGATTTTTTCCAATGAGTCCACTTTTCGAATTAGGTAGCCAAAGTATTGGAGCTTCACAGCAATTCTCTAATTCCTGTTTGTTAGATGTATGACTGAAACATGAATGAATGTGTTCTTTTTGGGCAGCTTGGTTATCATCAGCCTCCAGGAAAACCTAAAATAGTGAGAAGGCCGCAGCGTCTAGAACATCACCAGGATGAGCCACTCTCAGATGTCCAAGGGGACATGTCTGTGCTGCAGAAAATCATGATGGCCAGGTTCCTTCCTAAATCCCGGCAGCTGCTGCAAAGAGGGGTGACTGTCATGAGATGCCATGAGCCCAGGCTTTCCAAGGGGACCCCTGCTTCCCTCAGCCCCGCCTGCCACCGTACTGGGGGTGCTTTGAGCGTGTCGGGGCACAGGTAGGACCTCACCTCATTCTCGCGTCAGCCTCCTTGGCAGATGCGGGACAGTCAGGCCCTCTGCCTTCACCAGGGAGGCCAGTCTTGCATCAGGACCGTACATCTTGACCCCCGACTTCCTTCTTGGTCCCTGACTGACCCATCCTGGGGTTCTTCTCCCTAAGAGGGAAGGGAAGGCTTACCGACGCAGCTTCCCCCCAGGCACCCACTCCTGCCTGGCTCCTGGGGGATCACTGATTGAATAAACACACATGTCTCCCAAGAGCAAAGGATAAATTTCAGGGACAATGTGCTGTAAACACAGTGTGGTTGTTTTTTTTTTTTTTTTTAAATAAAGAAACATTTTCCAGAAGGAAAGAAGCATTTTCCCAAATGAAATGGTCTTCAGAGATGTGCTTAGGCCCGTAGCACAGAGTTGCATAGTTACAGAGCTGTTTTGGCAATTCCTTCACAGGACCTTTATTTCTGGAAGGGAAAAAAATATCAGTAAACTTGTTTTTCAAAATGAGACATCTAGACACAAAGATAAATTAAAGAATACATGTCTGGGTTGGAAAAAAAAAAGTACTCGTACCTATGTAACATGGCGATATTCAGCCAGCTCGCCTGCTGTTGTTAGCTGTCGAGATTCTAGCAGCAGCTGTGGCCGGACCAGCCTCAGTCGGCCCACAGCCTGCAATAGCTTTAATGAACATAATCAGTGTGTCTCCACCTCTGTTTGGGCACTGAAAAGACACAGCCCTTTCCTTGGCAGAGCAAATACAAAACATGACAATCACAGTAAGGGAGGGCCCAGCCTAGGAGGAGCTGGGTTCTCACAGCAGCACGTGAAGCAGAGATTACATGCATGTTAAAAAATTAAGAAAAGAAATAGAATCTATAACTCACTAAATGGTTAAAGGAAACAGAGGAAATAAAGAAAGCATGGTTCTCCCCTCCCCCCTGTAAAAAAAAAGGGAAGGAAAAGAAAAACAGAAACATCCGCCCTGCCAAGGGGACGTCTGTGCCTCCCCAGAACCCATGTGCTGAAACACTATGGCCAGTGTGATGGGCTGGGAAGCGGGGCCTTTGGAAGGCGGTGGGTCATGGGGGTGGAGCCCCCCGAGCGGAAGAGTGTCCACGTGAGAGAGCCCCCAGAGAGCTCCCGGGCACCTTCTTGACCTGTGCTGCTGTTGCTGGTGTTCCGGCACTCAGTCGTGTCTGACTCTTTGTGACCCCATGGACGGCAGCACGCCAGGCTTCCCTGTCCTTCACCATCTCCCAGAGCTTGCTCAAACTCATGTCCATCGAGTCGGTGATGCCATCCAGCCATCTCATCCCCTGTCGCCCCCTTCTCCTCCAGCCCTCAATCTTTCCCAGCATCAGGGTCTTTTCCAATGAGTCAGCTCTTCTCATCAGGTGGTCAAAGTACTGGAGCTTCAGCTTCAGCCTGAGTCCTCCCTGTGAATATTCAGGGTTGGTTTTCTTTAGAGTTGACTAGTTTGATCTCCTTGCAGTCTGAGGAGCTCTCAAGGGACTCTCACTCTGTCCTGTGAAGCTGGAGCAAAAGACAGCCATCTAGGAAGTGAGCTCTCTTGGGCGTCCCAGCCTCCAGAAGAATGAGAAAGAAATTCCTGTTGCTTATAGCCCGCCAAGTCTCTGGTACTTCATGATACAGCCCCCTGGAAAACTTGTCCTGTCTTGTCCGAGAGGTGGAGCGTCTCCTTTAGGTCCATCCGAGCTGTGTTTACTGCCCTGCAGTGGGACCAGGTGCTATTTAGACAGCCCCTGCTGATAAGTTTTGTTCTCAGAATTTAGCTGGGGTTTCCCTTAGAAGGGGCCTGCATGGAAGACCTTTCGTGTGTTCCCCAGTGATTCCTACCAGAAAGCCAGCCCCACCTGTGGAGAAGAGCCTCGGTTAGCAGAGCGTTCATTCGCTGATGTGTGTAGCTGGGGAGATTCCCTGTGACTCAGTTTAAATGGATCTGCCACAGGCTGGGACTTGAACACAAATTTCTAGCTCACCTACACCATCATTCTCCAGCTCCGAGGGCCCTGCTGGCCTGTGAGACAGGGGCCCAGCCTGTGTGACATTGGCCCTTTAGCAGCGTCTTACTGGTTCCCCCAGGTGACAGCTGGCACGGGTCCCCTGGGGCCGAGGCCTCTGAATCCCCGGCCTGTGTGCGTCTCCACACCCATCCTCAGGTCTGAGCACCGGCACCCTCCCCCAGGCCTGGACTGGGGAATGGAGACTCTCTGGCCCTCTGACCGTCTCCCATCCTTCCTCCATCCCTGACGTCACCCTGGCACCACACTTGCCACGTGGCTGGGCCCCGGGGGGTGACAGAGAACCTTGCTGAGCGCATCTGGAGGAGAGGATCCAGCATCCATGCCAGCTGAGGGTGGGGGCACCCGGCGGGTGTCTGGTGGTCCTTCCCGGGGCCAGTGGCCCCTGAAGTCCCTGACAGTGCGACCTGCAGCTGCTCTAACAAAGGACCACGAGCTGCGGCGGGCAGGGGTGGGGAGGAGGGCGCTTCAAGCACAACGCTTACTCTCCCTCACTTCCAGATCCAGAAGTTCAGGGTCAAGGTATCAGCAGGGCCGGGTCCCTCTGGAGGCTGGAGTGGCGGCAGGGAGTCTGTCCGGGCCCCTCTCTCGGTTTCTGGTGGATCCGGCAGGCTTGGCGCTCGCTGATCTGGAGACGAGCTGCCCCAGGGCTCCGCCTCCAAGGCCACAAGACCGTCTTTCCCGTGCCTGTGTGCCCTCTTCTCTCCTCGGTCAGGACACCCCCTGCCCTCCACGCCAGGATGATCTCATCTCGAGAGCCTTAACTGAATTACATCTGCCAAGACCCTTTTTCAGATTAGGGTCCCATTTGTAGATTCCCAGCAGATGTATATTCTGGGAGATACCGCTCCACCCACGGCACCCGGTCAGCACATGTGATGGCGCAGTGAACCCCTTGCCCGGGGCTACTGTGTCCGTAAACACCGGGCTGCAATAAGAACTTAATTTTCCCTGCTTCCAGGCCTGCAGCTGGACTGGCCCCACAACCCCTCCGGGCTGTGGGTTGGGCTCAGGTCTGCCCCACGTGTCTCTGTCCTCTCCTTGGACCATTGTCCACCCAGGGCGGGTGCTTCTGACGGTGGATGGCTGGAGCTCAAGAGGTGAAGACAGACGCTCAGGCACAGCTGCGGTCTCTGCCGTCGTCCTGTCCCTCAAACCTGCCACCTGGACGAGCCAGGGTGGACGCAGTGGGGTATGCGCGCCTCCGCCTTGGTGTGGAGTGGCGAGGTGACAGAGTGTGGATACACAATCCCACTGCGGGGGGAGGAACAGGACCAGGCGCCCCGCTTTCCAGAGGGTGCACTCAGGAGTGTCACGGCTGGGTCACAGGGTGTGCAGACCCCGCTTGACCAAGCGATGCCAGGTGACCCCCAGTCCTGCGTCCACCAGGGCTGCAGGGGGCCCTACATTGCCATGGGCCGGCCAACTCTTGGCACCTCCAAATCTCCAGTTAGTGCCAATCAAATGGGTATGAGATGGTATCACGATGTTTTAATTTGTGTTTATCTGATGAGCTGCGGCGTGAATGTTTCTTTATTTGCTTAATGTCCCTTTGGATTTCCTTCATGTAAATTAGTCTGAGACTTTTTACCCATCTTTCTGCTGTCATCTCTTCCTAGTTGGTGCAAGAATGCTTTTTAATTGTTTGTCAGTTTGGGACATTACACTGTCTTCCTCCAGCCCTGCTGTCTATTCCTCACAGTTGTTTTTCTTTTCCTGGTATTTTATTTTAAATTTATATGTAATTTCCTTTCATCGTGCCTCATAGTTCTTTATTTAGAAGTTTCATTTAAGAAGTCCTTCCCTACTTTCAAGGTCACAGAGACATTCAGCTGAATTTTCTACCGTGAACATCATAGTTCCATCTCTCACACTGAGGTTTTTCTTTTACCATCTTCTTGTGTAGGGTCTGGTAGGGATCCAGTTTTAATTTTCTTTTCTCCAGGAGAATCAATTTTAATTCATGAAGTTACTTACACTTTAATTTCTCAATTTATTCCTAAGGAGAGTTTTTTTTTCCCCTTCTAATAGAAGCAGTTATCATTTTTCTCCTGGAAAAAGACTGGTACGATTTGCGCAGAAAATCAGAGCTCTTATAGCTGGTAGCTGCAATTTCTTGTGAAAATACAGAGTGTCTACTGGTGACCTAGCTGTGGCACCATAAATGAGTTTAAAAAATTGATTTCTAGCTTAGCAGTTGGAGGAATCATTAAACTTGACATTTTGTTTGAAGTTGGAGCCCTTATAAGAACTAAAAATAATTCCAATTTATCCTGTGTGCTGGAAGGGTGATTTCATGGCCTATATACTAAACATAATGAGAGTGAGGCCTTTCCAACTCTAATTGCAGAAACTTAATTTCATCACAATAGTGACTGGGGATGTAGTCACTGGTTTCCTTTTGTGTCTTGGTTTTGTTGCTTATCAGTAAAAACGCTGATTTGTCACCTCCCCCCCCCCCCC
>SJYQ01008459.1:36911-57889 GCA_006410935.1 Redunca redunca
CCCCCCCCCCCCCCCCCCCGCCTTCTCTGTTTTCTTTTGGATTCACACACCAACTTCCTCCTTTTTCTCTTCTACTTTGTAGTTTTTTGTGAAAAATGAGGAAGTGTGTGTAAGCAAATATCTGAGTAAATTCACCTTTCTCCTTTTTCTTTACTGACTTTAGTTGAAATATAACCATATACAGAAAAATGCACAGGCCATAAATGTACAGCGCTATGAATTTCATGAAGTGCACACATTACGTAACCACCTTCGGGATCAAGGGACAAGCATCACTGCTCAAAACCTGCCTTGGTCCCTTTCAGTAGTTACCTGCCCCTGCCAGGGGTGGCGCTGTTTTGACTTGCGCGCGCGCGCGCGCGCGTGTGTGCGTGTGTGTGTGTGTGTGTGTGTGTGTGTGTGAGTGTGCGCGCACTCGTGCTCAGTCCTGTCTGACTCTGCAAACCCAAGGACTGTAGCCCACCAGGCTCCTCTATCCATGTGGAGTCTCCAGGCAAGAACACTGGAGTGGGTAGCCATGCCCTCCTCCAGGGGATCTTCCCAACCCAGGGACTGAACCCAGGTCTCTGCATTGGCAGGTACGTTCTTTCCCACTACGCCACCTTCAGCAGAAAGATTTTGTGAAACTCCCCCACATCGTGTTGCATGTCAGGACTTCCCCCATTTGCATTCCTGTGTGGTAGTCCATTGCGCAGATGCACCACAGTTTGTTTATCCATGTAATGCCTGAGGTGTCTCTACTGTTACATTCATTCACTTGTTTCTGCTTGGGCTTATGGGGGATGCTGCTGCTGTGACATTTTTACTTGTGTCTTTTGGTGTGTAAGAGTGAGCTTCCCTGTTGGGCATATACCTGGGAGTGAAACTTCTGGGAGAGAGGATATGTGTGTATATCCTGCCAGACAATTTTCTGAAGTGCCTGTGCCAGTTCGCACCCACTAATGTGCATGCGTGCATGCTAAGCGGCTTCAGTCGTGGAGTCTTTGTGACTCTATGGACTGTGGCCCTCTGGGATCCTCTGTCCATGGGAGTCTCCAGGCAAAAATCCTGGAGTGGGTTGCCGTGCGTGCATATTCTAAAGTCTTCATATCAGGCTAACGCTTGTCGTGTCTCTTTCATTTTGTCATCCTTCTGGGTGGGAATTTAATTGTTGTGGTTTTCATTTGTTCTTCTTTGATGACTAACAACGTTGAGCACTTTTTCATGTATGTTGGCCACTCACCCTCTTTTGTAAAGTTCTTATTTTTCTATTATTCATTTGTTTGGCTGTCATTTCCTTATTGATTTATGAATTGCTAAAAAATATGTTTTCATATATCAGTTCTTTACACATTACATATATCTCCCTCACTTTGTGGCTTGCCTTTTTCTTCTCTTAATCGTATCTTTTTATGACTATTATAGAGGTTTCTAGTTTTAATATAGTTCAGTTTGTCATCTTTGTTCTTTATGATTAGTACTTTGTGGGTCTTGTTTAAGAAAAACTTGCCTGTTTCAAAAGCTTGAAGGTATCCTCCTAGGTTTTCTTCTGAAAACCTTATTTTTTTCATATTTTGATCCACCTCACTTCTGAAAACCTTATTTTTTTTTCCATATTTTGACCCACATCACTCCTGGAATTGATTTCTCTGAGTGAGTCTTTTGTAACACGGGTATCAAGATGCATTTTGCTTTGTATTTGGATATTTATCAATATTTAACTAGCATCATTTATTGAAAAGACTATCCTTTTGGTTAGCATCACTGACTCAATGGAAATGAATTTGAGCAAACTCCAGGAGATAGTGGAGACCAGAGGAGCCTGGTGTGCTGCCGTCGATGGGGTCACAAAGAGCCGGACACGACGTAACTACGGAATGACAACGACAATCCTTTCGCCACGGTGTAGTGGGGTTGCTTTGGCTCAAAGAGGTGAGCACATCTCCGTGTGCCAATGGCAGACACTTCATCCAGCAAGAGGTGGAGGCTATGTCCCTGCTTCCCGCCCCTTGACTCCGAGCAGGCCTTGAGACCCACCCACCCTGACAGGACAGTATGGTGGGCCCAGCTGTGCCAGTTGTGGGCTCAGCCCTGAGACATCTGGCACGTCTACCCTCACGCCCGGGGAGGCCAGCTGCTGTGTAGAGTCTGACTGCTGAGACCACCATGCTGGAAGAGCGCTCAAGCGAGCCACTCAGAGACCACAGTGGGGAACGGATGCCCCGGGCCAAGGGCCAGAGCTCAGGCCTGGCTAGATGGCTGGAGCCAGCTGTTCCAGTCAGTTCCGTGGAGTCTGGGTCGCTCCAGCTGAGCCCCAGTCGTTGTGGGGCAAAGTGAGCCACCCGCTGTGCTCTGGCTGAAATTCCTGACCGACCACCACTGGGAAACCTGCCCACAGTGATGGGCCTCCGAGGTGGCTCTGCGTCCTGGTCTGGGGGCCTAGTCTCCCTCCCGGGTCAGCACCGCGGCATCTCAGTCCCTGCCATTCCATGTCGGGCCCTAGAATCTGGTTACATGGGTCCTCCACCGTTCTTCTTCAAGACTGCTTCGGCCATTTCTGGTCTTCCACGTTTTACAATATATTTTAGAATTAGTTTGTCAAGTTTAAGAAACCCATTGCTAGGGTTTTATTGACACCTCATTGAATTGCAATCCATATTGGGAGCTATCTGTGATATTGAGTCTTCCATTCTATGAACGTGGAGTATGTCTCTAGTCATGAGGTCTTATTTCATTTCAGTAATGTTGGACAGTTTTCAGAGCAGAGTTAGATTTATTCACAGGTATTTAAGTTTTTGATGCGATGCATGTGTGTGTGTGTTTTACATTTATTCACTATGTTTTGCTAGTATATAAAAATACCATTAATTTTTGTACATTAGCCTTGTATTTAGTGACCTTGAAAACTTTGATTGTTGATTCTAGTAGACGAGATTCTTTTGAATCCTCTGCATATAAAATCATGTTATTTGTGAAAAATAATATTGAATTTCTTGTGTTCCATTTGTATGCTTTTTATTACCTCTTCTTGCCTTATTGCACTGGCAAGAACCTCTAGCACAACGTTAATAGGAAAGGTGATGGTGAGCAGTGAATATCTTTACCTAGTCTCTGATTTCTGAGGGAAAGCTCTCATACTTTTTCACAAGTATTTTGTAGCTATTCTTTATCAGATTAAGGACATTCTCTTTTTTTTCTAATTATAAGAGGTTTTATTTTTAATCATGAAAGGATGTTGAATTGGACATTTTGCCATGTTCAAACAGCTTTTGATCAGGGTAAGTTTATATGAGAGAGATATAAGCCAGTAATTATCATTAAAGGTGGGTGTTGGGGACCAACAGGAAAGCTGGGGATCAGGAAAGCCCAACAGGCTGGAACTAACAGGACGTCCCACGATTGCAGCAGGAGCGTTTCATTTACTCTCCCATTCAAACTGTCATTGAAGGTCCACTGGCTGCTAGTTACTGGGATGGGCGTCCCTGGTGGCCAGTGGTAAAGAGTCCACCTCCCAGCGCAGGAGACACGGGAGACATGGGTTCGATCCCTGGGTCAGGAAGAGCCCCTGGAGGAGGGCATCAGCCCACTCCAGTATTCTTGCCTGGAGGATCTTATTACACAGGCCACCATATTGTATACAATGGCAGATAAAATTATTATGTATGATCAGAACCATTTGTTGGGAAGAGCCTGCTTCTGCCTTCTTGAAGGGGACAAATGGATCAAGCTGATGAACGGTTTCATTTTGTACTTAACCAGTCTCCAAATAATATTCCAGCACTGTTTGGTAAAGCTTGCATCTCGTTCAACGAGAAGGATTACAGAGGCGCTGTAGCTTACTATAGGAAAGCTTTGCGGACTAACCCAGGTTGTCCAGCGGAAGTTTGTTTAGGAATGGGCCATTGCTTTGTGAAACTTAACAAACTGGAGAAAGCTTGTCTGGCATTCAGCAGAGCCCTGGAACTCAATTCCGAGTGTGTGGGAGCATTGGTGGGGCTGGCTGTTCTAGAACTCAGTAATAAAGAGGTTGATTCCAAAGAGTGGATTTCTATTACAATCTTTTACCAAGCGGTGTGAGAAACTTGGTGTTATTGTCTTTTTCCATTTCAAGCTTAGATCAATAATATTTTTATTTTCTGGAGAAAGAGGTATCTACTGTATAATTGCATCAAAGTACATATGAAAGGAATGTTTTCTTCAATAGGGTAAATATAATTCTTGCCTGGAGAATCCCATGGACAGAGGAGCCTGGCAGACTCCGGTCTCTGGGGTCACAAGAGTCAGACATGGCTTAGCGGCTAAACAACCACAGAGCAAGTTACTGGGACACGACGGTGCCCGCTGAGGAGCTGGCACTTGCCAGAAAAGAGGCCACTGGATGCCCTGGTGCCTAGTCAGGTCATTGCCCTCGGCGCCTGGGATGTAGTCTCCGAGCCCTTAGAATGTCCTGCCTGCTAGGAGCACCTGTTTGCCTGGGACCTTCGTCACACTGGACAGTCTGACAGCGTCCTTAGAATGGGGGTATGGCCGAGTAGCGGCGGTAGATCCCCACGGAGACTGGCGACTGAAATTAGCCACGTGGTCAATAAAGCCATCCACGTGGCTCCGTCAGTAAAGAGTCCGCCTGCCAGAGCGAGAGACACAGGTTCAGTCCCTGGGTGGGGAAGATCCCCTGCAACCCACTCCGGTATTCTTGTCTGGAGAACCCCATGGGCAGAGGAGACCCTGCCAGGCTACAGTCCATGGGCCATAAGAGCCGGGCACGACCTAGGGACTAGCGCGCCGCCGTGCGCTGGTGCCCGTGAATGCTCTGAAGGCTGGGCGTGGCCGCTGCCCGCTGATGCTGTGAGGGTCACCCTGTCCTGACTTCCCGGGGAGAGGACGGTGATGCTCCGTGTTTGGGCCCCTCCCGGACTTTTCCTTGGTGGATTTTATCTGTAGCTTCTCCCTGTAACACGTGGTAACTGGGTTTAACAGCTTTTATGAGTTCTCTGAGTCCTTCTAGCAAGTTATTACATTTGTGAGTGATTTGGGGAATCTCAAGGCATCCGGTCCCATCACTTCATGGGAAATAGATGGGGAAACAGTGGAAACAGTGTCAGACTTTATTTTTTAGGGCTCCAAAATCACTGCAGATGGTGACTGCAGCCATGAAATTAAAAGACGCTTACTCCTTGGAAGAAAAGTTATGACCAACCTAGAGAGCATGTTCAAAAGCAGAGACATTCCTTTGCCGACTAAGGTCCGTCTAGGCAAGGCTATGGTTTTTCCTGTGGTTGTGTATGGATGGGAGAGTTGGACTGTGAAGAAGGCTGAGCGCCGAAGAATTGATGCTTTTGAACTGTGGTGTTGGAGAGGAGATCCAACCCTGGGATTTCTTTGGAAGGAATGATGCTAAAGCTGAAACTCCAGTACTTTGGCCACCTTATGTGAAGAGTTGACTCATTGGAAAAGACTCTGATGCTGGGAGGGATTGGGGGCAGGAGGAGAAGGGGACGACAGAGGATGAGATGGCTGGGTGGCATCACTGACTCGATGGACATGAGTCTGAGTGAACTCTGGGAGATGGTGATGGACAGGGAGGCCTGGCATGCTGCAATTCATGGGGTCGCAAAGAGTCGGAGACGACTGAGCGACTGAACTGAACTGAACTGAACTGAACTGAACTGAACTGAAGGTTTACAACTGATGTCAGAAGTGAGGTGTCTTCTGTGGATTGTTCTAACTGGTCAGTTGGCTAACTCTTCACCAACAGTGAGAGTATGTGAGTTCCTGCCCTCAGCAGTAGATGGTCTAGTGGGGATGCTTATCCTTCAGGGTCACACTCCCCAAACTGTGTCCAGATGAGGGCCAACGAAACAAGATTCAAAGGTCAGGTAAATTGCCACATCCCTCGTCTTCCACTTGGAGAATCATACCAGTGGTTTCAAACCAAAGCCCATAAAAAATAGGTGTTAGAGAAGCTGGTTGATATTTTTAGCTAGCTTTCCCAAAAGTGTCTTTATCTCATGGCGTTCTTTATCTTTCTTGATCTGATGCCTGGTAATTTATTGGGGGAACAATGTGCTTTGGAAAATGCTGACCTAGGAGATGATGACAGGCAGTGTGTACTGGGAGCTTCCCAGGTAGCTCAGCGGTAAAGCATCTGCCTGCAAATGTGGGAGACCCAGTTCCATCCCTGGGTTGGGAAGACTCCTGGAGGAGGGTATGGCAACCCACGCCACTATTCTTGCCTGGAGAATCCCATGGACAAGGGAGCCTGGCGGGCTGCAGTCCGTGGGGTTGCAGAGAGTCGGACACGACTGAAGCGCGCAAGCAGCAGCTGCAGCAGTGTGTGTCGCTCTTTCCATGTGCTGCGTGCCCTGCAGAATGACCTCATCTAACCTTTACTACAGCCCTGAAAGCACGCTGCACGCGTTTGACAAATAAGGAAACCAAGCTGCCGCAAGAATAAGTATTTCCTACAGAACCGCAGTTTGAAAGGTAGGGCTCAGGTCGGCCTGCCCCTGGAGCCCTCTCCACACAGAAGGACGGCCGGCTCTCCAGGCGTCCTCGGGGTGGGGAGGAGGGGAGTTTTGTAGGTAGAGGGTCCACAGCTTTATGCAGACATCCTAAATCCTCCATCCTGAGAACCTTGTAGGATGGAAAGCTACAGCCATCAGGGTGTGAGGTGCCCTGCTGCAAATGGAGATTTTAGGGTTGGGGGCAGTACTTTTCCCATTGATAGGATGCGTCCTTTTCAGGGACACTTCTGAAGAGGAGCCATAACTTTTACTCCCTTCCTTTCCCCCCGAGCACAGAGCAAATGGTCAGCCTGTGCGTCGTCCAGGGCTGAGCGGTGTGGACCTGGCCCCGGGCGTGGGTGGATGCGGAGGTCAGGGTTTGGGGTGGACAGTCCCCAAGGACTGTTCTTGTCAGCAAGGGCTCGGGAGGGGGCTTGCAAAGCAGTGCAGGGGCGTTTGCACGGGCGGATGCAGGGCGAGAAGTCTTGCGGGGGATTTTCTGCGTGTCTGTGCTTTCAGTGATTCGTCCTTTTTCCCCAGGGGAGTCCACTCCAAGGGAGGACCCCTGAGCCCTGCAGCACACGAGGCTGTTATGGGACACACACCTTACGCTCTTCCCTCATCCATCCTCTCAACCACCTTCTGAAGAAAAAACTGCTGTTGCTAATATTTCCAGGTGAAGACCCAGCCTCGAAGGGGACAAACGGCTTGCTCAAGGTCACCCGGACGGTGAGGGGACATCTGGGGTTGGAAGCAGGCTGCCTCCGGCCTGCTGATCAACGAGCCGGAGGCCCCGGGGCCCCAGGAGGGTCGCGTCATTCTCTGGAATCCCTGGAGTCAGGTTCTGTCTCTCCTTTTTCCATCTGTTGGCTCCAGCAGCTTTGGCCATATGGTGACGTCAACTCCTGGGCAGGTTCATTTTCTTCTCAGGAAGGGGTGCTAAGATGCCGGGTGTTGCAAACCGCAGAGGCAGAGGGGAGGGAGGCACCTGGGGCAATGCTGCGTGGACACAGAAGCTCAGAGGAGGGGCATGCTGGGCATCTCGGTGGGCACGTGGCATGCCAAAAAGAAGTGACGTGCAAGCATTTCCCTAAGACTCTGCGTGTCCACTGCAGGGGCAAGGGTTCGATCCTGCATGCCACCATGTGGCATGATCGAAAAAAAAACAAAACCCTGTTGATTCAGAGACATCTGGGATGGGGTGGTGAAGCAGGGCTCTGACGGAGCTAAGGCCCCGGGCTCATGAATCTTTATCCAGAGTTCTTTTCACTAGACACTGGTGCGATCTGTAGGACCAGGACTCAGAGAACCCCAAGCACCTGTGTAGCGTAAGACCCCCTTTCCTGCAAAGGAGCAGCCCACTTGTCAGCCACGCTCTCAATTTAATAGAAAACCAGGGCCCTTCTCGCTGCCCAGCGCTGGCAGCCCCAGGGCGCCATCAGCCCGAGTACATTTTTCATACTTTTGAATCCACCTTCCAGGACTCTGGAAGCTGGGAATCCAAAGGTCTGGGGTGTTCTTACTTGGAAAATTGCCGTTTTTAATGATTTGTTTGAATCTTATGAAATGGCCATTTTGTAGGTCGGCTTGGCCGCATGTCAAAACTTCACTTGGCTCCAGTGAATAATGAGAGCGTGAATGGCGGAAGGACGTCTGTGACGTGCGAGAAGGCTGGTGGAGAGTGGACGAGCAGGGGGCTGGACGGGCAGCTGCTCTCCGTGGGCAGAGGGGCTGCTGGAGTGGGTGAGCCCAGGCATGGAGGCGGGGAGGGTGAAGGTGGGGGTCAGAGCTGCGGAGCTGGTGCTGGGGCTCAGAGAGTGGGCGCCGGCCGGCCACGGAGGAGGGGGGCCTGGCTGAGAGTGGCGGATCCCGGAGCAAGGATGGCAGAGGTGGTCCTGGCTCTCAGGGCTGCGGTCTGGCCATTCTTAGATGGGCACGAGGCGGGTGCCATTAGCACTCCCATGTTCCTGGGGCCAGAAGCGTTTACGGATGTTTAAGGCACTTGTGTGTGTGGACAAGTGTGTGTGTGTGTGTGCGTGCTAAGTCGCTTCAGTCATTTCCAACTCTTTGCGATCCTCTGGGCTGTAGCCTGCCAGGCTCCTCTGTCCGTGGGATTTTCCAGGCAAGAATACTGGAGTGGGTTGCCATGCCCTGCTCTAAGGGATCTTCCTGACCCAGGGGTCGAACCTGTACCTCTTATGTCTCCTGCACTGGTGGGTGGGTTATTTGCCACCACCTGGCACTGGGAAGCCCTCCTACGAGCGTAAGCTAATATCACTTTAAAACTGCTGTCCTTTCCAGATTCTGTTTCCTTCACATTCTGACTCTTTCAACAAGACTGGCCCCCTGAGGGCGCCCTGGCGCTGACCATGCCTTGACTCGAGCTGGAAACATTGAGGTAAATAGAGATACCTTCTATTGTCTGCTTCGGCCTCTCTCTAGGGTCGCTGGCTTGTTCTCGCCTCCTCATTTCCCACCATAGTCAGGGCAGGACTGAGCTCCCGCCAAGTGCAGCGTTAAACTAGGACATCACTGGCGCTGAGAAGAAGAGGCCAACTTGACCCAGAGGAACGAGCTAGATTCAGGCCAGAGTGGGGCCCGCCGAGACCTCTGGGGTCCTGAGTAAAGACAGGAAGGGGCTAGGAGCATCCCAGCGTGGAGGAAGTGATGCTGGAGGTCTCCTTAGACGAGTGGAGACCTGCGTCCAATGGGGCGCTGGTCTCCGCTGTGTGAATCCGAGAGAGCCTCCGTGTATCTCCTGGGCGGGGATGGGGAGGGGGAGGTACGGACTTGAAAAGAGACATCACCATCATCACCGAACGCCTCCTCCTGAGTCTCTGGTGCGTGCTGAGCCTTTCAGGGGCCTTGGCTCTGAGGGACTTCAGCATTCCATGGGTATCAAGGGCTTTGGGGGGCAAGCGTGTGGTCCTCATGATGCTTTTACTTCAAGCCGCAGGTCGGGGAGCAGACAGGATGAGTTTAGGGAAAATGAAGCATGGGAAGGTGGCAGCCTAAACTTGACTCCACCCCGGGAAAGGGGTCCTCACAGACTCCCTCCTTGGTCTCCATGGCTACGCAGCATCCTGAAGGAGGCCCTTTCTCAGTAAAGAACTCTTGCTCAACAGTGTCATTTTGTGTAAAAATGTCCCAGAATGCCAGTTAGAAAGTCAGTTGCTAGAATCACATGGTCTGGGGTCCCAAGTAGTTTCCCTGACCTGCCGGTCACACCTCCCAGGGACCCTCTGCCCGTGTGACGCATTGAGATGCTGTCCACACTGGCCCCGCCTCCTCCCAGCGAGCCCTGAACCAACCTTGGGGGAATCTCAGCTCTGCAGCACCTAGCTTCTCTGCAGAGGCTGCCACTCCTCCCAACGTTTGGTTTTGCAAACTTGTATTTTACAGAATAATGGCTCTGGATCTCAAATTCTTCCTTTCTGTGACATAAAACATCATTTTGCTATACTTTGAGGAAAAATGTCAGTTTATTCAACTGTTTGAAAAGATATGTACGTACATGTGTGTGCGTGGGTGCTAAGTCGTTTCAATCGTATCTGACTCTCTGCGCCCCCGTGGACTGTAGCCCACCAGGCTCCTCTGTCCATGGGATCCTCCAGGCAAGAATACTGGGGGGGGGGGTTGCCGTGCCCTCCTCCAGGGGATCTTCCTGACCCAGGGATCAAACCCACGCCTCTTCCATCTCCTGCCTTGGCAGGCGGGTTCTTTATCATTAGTGCCACCTGGGAAACCCATGCATGTGTACACTAAATATCAATGTAAGTTGCCATTAAATTATAAAAGTCAATGATTTATTTATCACTCATTATATTTTGTAAAGAGAACATATTTAGAATCTTTAATAGTACTTTGTTACTGTTCATCTTTGAAATATCCAAACATTTTTCACGATTTTGAAACTAAAATGCTACCAGCACTTACACAGATGCTCCAACTCACTCCCCTCCCTTCTCCACCTCCACATCTCCCAGCCACTGCCAGTCCACTTATTTTTCCCTCTGGGTTTTCTTCATGAGTCTCCTTGGTGGGGACCTCCTCGTCTTTGTTAATAAAGCTTTATTGGAACCCAGGTGGCCCACCTGTCCACATCTGGCCTGCAGTCCACAGAATTCCAGCCTCAGGCACCAGCCAGCTGGCTGGCTTCTCGCCTATATTAGTTTTGCTGGTGATTACCTTAGGTCTTTTGAAGCTGCTCTTGTTCCTGTTTGCCTTATTCAACATTTTATTTATTTATTTTTGAGATTTTGTGGTTTTCTCAAGAATGCATTTTTAAACTTTTTATTTTCTTGTTTTTAATGACTGATGTGATTTGACCTCTGCTCTGCAATCTGCTATCTGAGTCGTTTAGGGGAAAGCCTCTATCTTGCTAAGGCAAGCAGGGATCAAGAGAGCTCGGCCTCGTGTGTCGTGAGGCCGGCCCAGCTTTTGGGTAACTGGCCGTTTGCAGCGCCTTCTCTTACTCGGTCCTTCTGCGTGACAGCTGGTGTTGATTCGCCCTCCTCCCCCTGGCTACTTCTCACCTTTTCTGGGAGTGACTCACAGTTTCTTGAGTGTATTTCCTGCTCAAACAGATGGAAACAAGTAGACACTCACGCTTCATAAGCTGACAGATAATATTAATAGAAGAGACAAAACATCCGAACAAGCAAACGTATTCCGCCCACTAGTATCAATAAAGACTTACGACCTACACCCCAAGGCAGCACCACTTCCGTCGCTCTGCACCACTTCACCATGGGGCGCGTCTCCAAGTCACTGTAACTAACCCACGTTTCTGTCTGTTGTCTTATTTACTGTGTGCTTTCCCTGAGCTAGATGGCAGCTCGCCCGTCTCCCGCAGGCCCGGGACAGCAAGTGGCACAGCACTGGGGTCTATAAGTATTTCTCGCCCAAGCCAGTGAATGGGAGAGTCTCGGTGGGGTCCTGGGGAGGTCTAACTGTGTTCTAGGGAGGTTGCGGGTGGAGGGGTGGAGCCTGGAGGTGCGTGAACTTGGGAGCCCCTGCGGCGACGGTCTTGCAGGTTTGCAGGTTCCCCGTGTGCCTTGGGACCTTCAGGAGACCCTCGCCTAGGCCAGGCCCCAGATGCAGAGCAAGGGGAGGATGGTTGTGACAAGGGAAGGCAACGGGGCTTGGGGATAGGTCTCAGGCTGGGGAGGTGGCTCTCCTGCCACGTGGAAATTCTGAGTCCCTGAAAATGAGGGAAATGTGCACGATCATTGCCCACCTCCCTGCCCCCGAAAGAGTGTTCAGGTTAAGGTCTACCGCGGCTTTGGCAAGCCAGGCTGGCTCCTCCCGACCTCTGCCCTCCCTCCTTTTGGGCTGAAGCCAGCCTGAGCCCTGCTGGGCCCCAAGGGCCTGGCTTCACCCTCACCCATGTCTGTTTCACCTGGGCCTGCCCGGGACTCTGGGACCAATGCCCAGAAGCCAGACCTCTGCTGTCTCCTCCGTGACATGCCTCTAGGGGAGTCCAGTGGGCACCTCTGCTTATAATCACCTGCCTTAATTACGGAAGGCCTCTACCTGTGCCGGCAGCTGCCACGTGTGCGATGCATCAGAGTTGAAAGCACAGGGAAAGGAGAGGTCTTACAGGCGGGAGGGGGAGTCCAGACGGGGCTGCAAGCATCCGTCACCCACCCATTGTCCACCCCCACGGCCGCCTGGAAGTGGGTGTAATTATTGTGCATTAGATTATAACCTGCAGGGATTTGTGGGTAGTTCAGAGAGAGGTAGCCCAAATGACACCCCGTCTAATCAATTCTTTTGAGTTTCTGTTATTTCAAATTGGGCTCTGGTTCCAAATCTTGATATGACCCACGGGCAGGAATTACAACTCCACACCCCTTCACGGCGGCCGAGCCCGATGTCAACATATAATTGCCTGCCATTGGCCCATTATTTCCAACAGTCAGTTGAGGGCCCGTGGCTCTCCAGCCTGGACATGTTTTGATGATGTCAGGGCTGCCTGGGAGTTGATGACTTAATTTTCTCTGAAACTGCGACATCATCTGTCACTGCCCAAGACAATGAACATCACAGCGGCGGCGCAGTCACTTCTGATTTGGGGAAAGCGGGTGAGGATGGACACGTCCAGCTTGGTCTGGATCAGTGGGAGGGGAGGGGAGAGAGGCGAGACAGCTCCTGGGCCAGGAGCTGTTTAACATCCTGGTGAAAATTCTCCTGGTTGGAACGTGGCAAAAACACCCCACAGTAGCTGCCTTGGGAGGAGCAAGAGCCCTGCTGGCCTTCTCGTGCTTTAAGAAGACAGTGTTGATCTTTCACGTCTGTTTCTCTCCCTGAAACACACACACTGGAGAGCTGGGTCACAAAGGCTTGGGACCAGGGAAGACGAATCCTCGTAAGACTGTGCCCCCACCGCTGAATCAAGAGAAATCCCAGCGGACGGCGAGGCCTCGACCAGGAGAGCCGTGAGCCCCACTCCCGTGGCGGTGACGGTGGAGCTGGCATCCGGCAGGTCTGGGGACACGCTTACACGATGTCACAGACGCTTCTTGTCGTCTCTGGGCCCTCCTTGTCACAGCTTCCTTCTCAGGCAGACTTGCTCCACAGGGCGGCGAAGCTCACCACTGGCAGAGCCAGTGAATTCCCACCTGGAGATACTTCGGAATCCCGCCGGGAGACAGTCCCTCTTCCTACGAGGAGCACGCCCAGACTGCAGGCAAGGCTCCGCTGGCCCTGGTGGGGTTGCTTGCCACCCGGAGCCGGTTACACAATGGGGGGTTGGTGGTGCCAGCCTGAGTCATGTGGGTAGAGGGCACCGTGATCGTGTTCTCCCAAGACAAACTTGAGTGGAAAAGCAGTGACATCCATGTCCCTGAGGTCCCAGCTAGAGCAACAGAACAGAAAATGTAACACATGCACTCCACAAAAACGAGAGCCGAAGGGGAGGGTGAGATTCCCCCAGGATGGGCAATAGCAGGAAGCGGTTCCACCTGCAGGCCCCCAAGGTGATGGAGTGTGTCCGAACCCCCAGGATCGAGGCTGGCCCGGCCCAGCCCAGGCGCCGACAGTGCCGCCCACTGACGGCAGCCCACAGCGACGCACAGGGGACGCGGCCGGATTACCATCCACTCACCCGCTGTCGGGTACGGTCAGCCTCCCGGAGTCTCTGTGGTGTGGGGAGCAGAGGGCAGATGATGGACTGGGGTAGGTGGAGACAGTCCACAGAGCACCGCAAGAGAGGCGGGGCTGGGAGGACGAGTCGTTCCCCACAGCTGCAGAGAGGCCATCTGCAAGGCTGCAGTCATCCATCACACCGAGCTCCTCACTTCATCATCCCTATCTCATCTACTTAACAGGAAGTGGATTGTGCCAAGATAACCCGAGCGTGAAAGACCCATGAAGACGGGGAACTGCAAGAAAGGAGACGAGAGGGGCTTGCTCTGCAGCCCAGGGCAGTCCCAGTGGACAGAGGGTGGGAAATCCCGCATGGAGTCCAGGCGTCGGGGGTTCCTGCATGTCAGCTGCTCAGCAGCTGTCTGAACGTGGTTGCGGGGGTGCTGAGTCTCCCCCGCCAGCTGTCCCTGCGGCCAGCACAGCATCACCACGGCCTCACGTCACAGGTGACTAGCTGCCGTGTGCTCCCTGGTGGACGCTGCATGCTCCGGCCTCGGCCTGACCATGTGCCCTTCCATCCCGTGCTAACTGATTAGCAGAACTGAGCAGACTTAAGGGCTGAACGGCAATCACATAAGAGCTTCCTGGAGGCGAGCAGCAGGCAGGAGGTTGCGGGTCCCTGGAGTAAAGCCGCCCCTCAGTCCCCCCTGCCTGTCCCTCCCTCCTCGGGTCACGCAGGGCCTTACTGCCTTAGCTGAGACAGACCTCCGTACAAGGATGCACACTACGAGGGCCAAGCCTTTTACCTGTTTCCAGTTAACTTTCAATTCATCTGCTCCTTTCCTGGCACACTAGACCCTAAGGGAGGGCATGCTTCTGAGATGGCCCTGTACGCAGCCATTGTACAGTCAGAGTTTTTAAAATTAACACTGATTGAGCCCTTTGTACCAGGCTGTGGGCTAGGCATCTAGCATGAAGGTGAATGAAACACTGCTATGCCTCCAGGTGGGGACCCAGATGGATAGACTAACTGCAACGTCAGGGCACAGCTCTGCACAGGGTAACTGTGCATGTGTGAGTGTGGACAGACATGTGAGCAGGTGCAAGCATGTGCACATGCGTGAACAGGTACAAGCGTGTACACATTTGTGTGCACGTGTGAGCAAGTGCATGTGTGTGAACAGGTGTGAGCATGTGCACTGAGTGAAGAGGTGTGAGCATGTGAACACGTGTGAGTGTGCACGTCTGAACAGGTGTGAGCATGTACGTGTGTGAAGAGGCACGATCCTATACACGTTTGTGAGCGAGTGCACGTGTGTGTGAGCCAGAAGCTCACGGGGGGGGGGGGGGGGGGGNGGGGTCGGGGATTACGTCTGGCTGAGCTCTCAAGGAGAACTAAGGTTTACAAGCAAAGGAAGGGGTATCCTTCCTTTGGGACAAAGCAGAAGGGCTATGAAGACCTGAGGAGCGAAAGGAAACGGCGCTCTGGCGGGAGTCACTCTGCCGCTGCTGCTAAGTCACTTCAGTCATGTCCGACTCTGTGCGACCCCACAGACGGCAGCCCACCAGGCTCCGCCGTCCCTGGGATTCTCCAGGCGAGAACACTGGAGTGGGTTGCCATTTCCTTCTCCAATGCATCAAAGTGAAAAGTGAAAGTGAAGTCGCCCAGTCGTGTCTGACTCTAGGGACCCCACGGACTGCAGCCCACCAGGCTCCTCTGTCCATGGGATTTTCCAGGCAAGAGTGCTGGAGTGGGGTGCCATCGCCTTCTCTGCCTCCAAGCCTTAAGAAGTCCAAACAGGTGGATGTCTGTCCCCGCCGTTTCTCAGCACCTTAGGGTCAGCTGAGCGCACCATGAGTTCTGACTGGTTGAGACAGGTTGGGAGCCCCACCCTCCCCCACCCTCTCACTGGGCATGCGCGGTCCTGCCCCCTGACGTCACGGCAGGAAATTCCCCCTGGAAGGCCAGCGTGCCGCCATTTCCAAAGACCGCCTGCTAAGGATCTGGAGCTCGGGGTCGCCAGCAGAGAACGACGATTCCCTGGGTTCGTTCCTCTTTCCAGTCACATTTCGTGGCTCCCCAGCCTCCCGCCACCCTGCTTGTCCCTCCCGAAAACATCCCGGGCCCCTGCTGTTCCCCAGGAGGCCTATTCTCCGGGCTTCCTTCCTCATGCAAACCTCGGTTTCAAAAGGGGGCTCGCAGCGTGTGGGTCAGAAGGGTTGGTCACGTCTGTGCTGCGCCGCCTGGGGACGCCCAGGTCCCGCCAGGTAGGGGGCCGGCCTGCCGCGTGTGGACAGAGCTGCGAGTCCAGAGAGACGGAAGCTGAGGCCCTGGTGAGGCAGTGTTGTAGGGGAGGGGGACGCGCTGGGGTCCTGAGAAGCAGGCGTGCCTGCGTGCGTGCGTGTGTGTGTGTGGGGGGGGAGGTGCTTGCCTGGACACTCACAGGTGTGTGTGTATGTGTGTATGTATACACTCACCTGGACACTCATAGGGGGGTGTGTGTGTGTGTGGATACTTCCCTGGACACTCATGGGTGTGGGTCTGGGGGGGAGGCTCCCTTGGACATTCACAGGTGTGTGTGTGGGGGGGGCACTCGCCTTGACACTCGTGTATGGGTGTGTGTGTGGAGGGAGGGAAACTCACCTGGACCCTCACGGGTGTGTGTGTGTGTGTGGGTGGATGGACACTTGCCTGGACACTCACAGGCGTGTGTGTGTGGGAGCACTCGACACTCATGAGTGTGTGTGTGGTGGGGACGCTTGCCTGGATACTCACAGGTGTGTGTGTGTGTGTGTGTGTAGATGCTTGCCTGGACACTCATGGTGTGTGTGTGTGTGTGTGTGTGGGTGGACACTCACCTGGACATTCATGGGTGTGTGTGGGGGGTGGGGGGACGCTTGCGTGCTGGCCTGGATGTGGCGCGTTGGGAGGAGGGAAGGCCCAGGGGAAGTGAACCTCAGAAGCAGTAGGAGGGGTAGCGGTAAGGAGAGGGCGAAGGTGGGAGAGGAATCCGGAGCCACTCCTGCAGGAGCCCAGGATGGATTCCGAGCTCGCGGGCGCCCTCCCTGCCCCGTCCCCACCATTGAGGCGGAGCTCTTAAAGCACAGAATGCTTTAGGACCTTTTTTTTTTTTTTTGCCATTTAGCAGGACTTTTCTGTTGAAGTGAGGTGTTCCTTTGTTTGTTCTCTCCTTGGCTGCGATCAGGCAGGGCTACAGTCAAAATGATTTTGACCAGTGGCGGGCACTTGGCCCAAGTAGATCAACAGGACGCTTGTCGTGCAGTTTGCAGTGGGAAAACAGTGAGAACAGAGTGACCAAAACGCAGTTGGTGTTGATGTGTACACTGCAGCGTGGAGGCCCTGGGAAACCTCTTCACCCGCTGCACCCGGGGGCGCTCCTCCTCCCCACCTGGTTCTCTAGAATTGCTCTCAATTCTGCACCCTCTCTAGGTCCCTCCCATAAGTGTCTTCCTGCCTAATGTGCCTGGTTTCACTGTTTTATTTTGTTGGCTTTGCTGTGAGGCTTGCAGGATTTTGTTCCCTGACCAGGTCCTGAACCCAGGCCACATCTGTGAAAGCCGGAGTCCTCACCACTAGATCTCTGGGGAACTCCCAGGGACCCACTGTTTATTGCTGAAGGGGCAACAGGAACCCTGACTGAGTCAAACCCTGACCAGTTTGGGAACACCTCCCCACCCCTTCCATCTCTTTCTCTTTGCTCCTCTTCACCTTCTCTCTTGCATTTCTAACTGTAAACTTATTCTGAAATGAAGAGAGTCCTCTGAGAGCAGGCCCAAGAGGTTGTTCTGGGTCATGTGGGGACCCCTCCTCCAAGTGGGGGCTTGTCTCACTCCCCTAGCAGGAAGAGCTGCCCTGGATCAGACACTGGGCCATGCTTCAGGCCTGGGCGTGCACCTTTTATGAACCGTGACCCCAGGCCTTGGGGTGCGCCAAGCCTCTACCTCTAGGACAGGCACCCCCAGCGCCTGCCGCCTGGCCTCTTGATGTGCTTCCCGTGGATAGAGCAGCCTTCTCATGCTTGCCCTGCGCGAAGGTCACCAGCCGGAGCAGTGCTCCTCTGCCACTGGTGTCTGGCCTGGGGCCCAGCAAAGCCCCACCCAGCACACCGTTCTTGGGGAGCACGTTGAAGGAGGAGGCCGTTGCTGACAGTCTTTGGTTTTCACTTTCCCGGTGAAGATTAATTCCTCACGCTATTCTGTAAGACACACTGGAGTTCACTCTGAAGACCGAGGTTTTACCACCCTTGTTTTCAGATGCTGTTCCAGCATGGTTCTTGCTGTCCTTTGTCTTAAAAGTGTCTTGGTTTGGACGGTAAGTTACAACCACTCCACTCAAAAGGGGCACCACACAGATGAGACAGACAGAATGCCCTTCTGGAATTCCCTCATGGTTCCCAGCGCAAATGTGCTGCGTTAAATCTCATCTGTGTGCGTGAGTCCAGTGCTGACTTAACAGTTACCTCTAAAAATTTAGCAGTGATAGCAGTTCTGTTGAGTTAGACATGTGAGAATGTCAGTTCTAAAAAAAGATGCTGCCTGCCACCTGGACTTGAGCATTTACAGAAGCAAAATCACTCTGCAGCATTTGCGTCGTGGTAGAAGGCTGTGATTGTGATCAGGTGCCCTGACTTTGTATGTTGAGGGTGGCAGCTTATCTCACTTCTCCCCACACCTACAAGCAGGGCAGGAAGGGGGTGAATATTGTAGCTGTTTTTAAAGAGAATTAGGGAAACACTGAAGACTGTCCTCTACCGAAGGGCAAAGGGAACAGTCAACAGAATGAAAATACAGCTTGCTGAGTGGGAGAAAATATCTGTGCTGCATATGTCTGTTAAGGGGTCACTTTCCAAAACATGAAAAGAACTCCTACAGCTCAACGCTAGAGAAACTGACAGCCTGCTTTTAAAAAGGAGAAGACTTGAGTAGACATTTCTCCAAAGAAGACATGAAAAAGGCCAACTGGTAATATGGAAAAGGGCAGGATGTCACTAGGCATCAGAGAAGTGCAAATCAAAGCCATAATGAGATACCACCTCGTACCTGTCAGGATACCTGTTAACAAAAAATAAAAGTGTCAGCAAGGATGTGGAGAAATTGAAACCATTATACACTGTTGGTGGGAATGTAAAATGGTGCCACTACTATGAAAAACAGTATGGAGATCCACAAGAAGTTAAAAATGAAACTGCCATATGATGCAGCAACTCCAATTCTGGGTATTCATCCAAAAGAATCAAGACTAGGATATCAACGAGATAGTTGTACATTCGTGTTCGTGGAGGCACCATTCCCAATAGCCCCAAAGTGGAAGCACCCAAATGTCATAGGGAATTTCTGCATCAGTGCAAACCAGTGAGTGAACACACTGCTGATCCAGGGGAATTCCCCATCAGGGCAGACCAGTGAGTGATCATGCTGCTGACCCAGCGGAATTCCCACATAGCGCAAACCAGCGAGTGAACACACTGCTGACGAAGGGCTCTTCTCCAGAGGGTGCACTAACTTGCTAGGTAGATATCACTTGATAACAAAGATTTCTGTTCATGCCCGTCCTAAGGGAAACATCGGCTAAACTCTGTGGATAAAAAACATCTTTCATGTTCATCAGTAGGTGCTGTTCAAATACCAGGTGGTTACAGCAGGTCTGTAAAAGCTGCAGCCTTGGAACTTCTGCAGTGTTAGTGATCATCTTTTGCTTCCTGGTGGAAGCACTTCATACCTTGAAAGTATATTCTGGCCTTTCTCACTAATCAAGGATTGAAGAAAGGATCAAAGATGGTTGGCTGGGTTGGTGGGTGTCCCCAGCATCTGCACCCTTTTCACGCAGTTGGGGCCTGTCTCTGAACCAGGAGTTACCTGCTGCCTCTGCAGAGATGGCTGAGGCCACATCTTCCCTTCACCAGGAAGACCCTGTGCCACAGTGGCAGAACCAGGATGAGAATCTAGTTGTCAGGCCCCCTTTATTTCCTACATTATATTGTTTGGAGATGATTGCTGGTGCAGTTAATCAGAAGTCTTGAATTAAAAATCAATTATGGGTATCTTTGAGAAGATTAGGGTAAGGCTACAAAAGCAGTAAAGCACAGTTCTGGATATATTTTCTAAGAAGTCATCAAGGGATGTTTCTTTAACCTTACTCAAATAGATCCATCTCAACCACAGAACCAGTATAAAATTGGTTATTATTGTAGGTTCTGTAACTGAAAAATCCAAGACAAGAATCCAAGCCCAAAACCAAACAATAAGAGAAGTTAGTAAGGCATCCAGGTACAAAACTATAATGCAACAATCAATAGCTTTTACATTTCAAAGATAAATGATTGGAAGAAATGATCCTGTTTACATTGACAGCACAAAACTTAATGAGAAATAAGCTTAAAGAATTTATAAAATCCATGCAAGGGGTGTTTTTAAATAGTCTTGAGGGATACGAAAGACACTTCAGCAGACTGAAAGTTGTGCCATGGTCCTGGGTAGGACCAGCCCAGATCTCCCTCTCAGGACTAAGGCACTGACTTCCTGAGCTTCTAGGAGTGTTGTTCTCAGTAGCTGCCCTTGGCTTCACCCGAGAGTAGCTCTCTCCCTGAGGACAGCTCTCCTTGCCAGTGAGTGGCTGATCTCGGGTATAAGGGCTGAGCCCCGCTTGCCTCATTCGAGCGTGTCTCTGAAGGGCTGTCCCAGCGTCAGAGCTCGCCCTGGGATGGCTGAGCTCTCTGCTGCAGTTCAGCTCTCTTTGCCCAGTCTGTTCTGTCCGTTGATCTGAGAGGAGTCCATCACTCTCTCAAAGATGCTGATCCCAAGAACAGTTCAGTCGCTCAGTTGTGTCCGACTCTCTGTGACTTCAAGAACCACAGCACGCCAGGCCTCCCTGTCCATCACCAACTCCCAGATTTCACCCAAACTCATGTCCATTGAGTTGGTGATGCCATCCAGCCATCTAATCCTCTGTTGTCCCCTTCTCTTCCTGCCCCCAGTCCTTCCCTGCATCAGAGCCTTTTCCAATGAGTCAACTCTTCGCATGAAGTGGCCAAAGTATTGGAGTTTCAACTTCAACATCAGTCCTTCCAATGAACACCCAGGACTGATCTCCTTCAGAATGGACTGGTTGGATGTCCTTGCAGTCCAAGGGACTCTCAAGAGTCTTCTCCAACACCACAGTTCAAACGCATCAATTCTTCGGCACTCAGCTTTCTTCACAGTCCAACTCTCACATCCATACATGACTACTGGAAAAACCATAGCCTTGACTAGACGGACCTTTGTTGGCAAAAGTAATGTCTCTGCTTTTGAATATGCTATCTAGGTTGGTCATAACTTTTCTTTCAAGGAGTAAGCGTCTTTTAATTTCATGGCTGCAATCACCATCTGCAGTGATTTTGGAGCCCC
>SJYQ01008459.1:60026-79045 GCA_006410935.1 Redunca redunca
TTTTTGGGGCTCCAAAATCACTGCAGATGGTGATTGCAGCCATGAAATTAAAAGACGCTTACTCCTTGGAAGAAAAGTTATGACCAACCTAGATAGTATATTCAAAAGCAGAGACATTACCTTGCCGACTAAGGTCCGTCTGGTCAAGGCTATGGTTTTTCCTGTGGTCATGTATGGATGTGAGAGTTGGACTGTGAAGAAAGCTGAGTGCCGAAGAATTGATGCATTTGAACTGTGGTGTTGGAGAAGACTCTTGAGAGTCCCTTGGACTGCAAGGAGATCCAACCAGTCCATTCTGAAGGAGATCAACCCTGGGATTTCTTTGGAAGGAATGATGCTGAAGCTGAAACTCCAGTACTTTGGCCACCTCATGCGAAGAGTTGATTCATTGGAAAAGACTCGTGCTGGGAGGGATTGGGGACAGGAGGAGAAGGGGACGACCCAGGATGAGATGGCTGGATGGCATCACGGACATGATGGACGTGAGTCTGAGTGAACTCCGGGAGATGGTGATGGACAGGGAGGCCTGGCGTGCTGCGATTCATGGGGTCGCAAAGAGTTGGACACAACTGAGCGACTGAACTGAACTGTCCACACGTGTGTGTCCTGAATGCTGGCCATCAACCGGAGACCTCAGTTCCTCCCCGTGTGACTTCGGCACGGGGCTGCTTGAGTGTCCTCACAGTGTGGCATCTGGTTCCCCCAGAGCAATACCCAAGAGAGAGCTATGCAGAAGCTGCAGTCTCCTCCATGACCTGGTCTCAGAGGCCATAAACCTTCATTTCTGCCACATTCTCTTACTTAAAAGTGAGTCTTTAAGTTTGACCTTCACTCAAGGTGAAAGAAATTAGCCTCACCCTTTGAAGGGAGGAGGGTCAAAGAATTTAAAACAACTACAGTGGGAAAATGGATCAACAGCTGTTGAACAATTGACACCAGGATAAATTCCAAATGGGTTAGAAACCTAGAGGCAAGAATGATAGAACCCTTAAGTACCAGGAGAATCAATGGGAGAGTTCTTTCCTGGTCTGATGCTGCAAGGCCTAAGAACATAAAACACAGAAGCCATGAGGTTAATCTGACTGCTTATGGTGCTTTTGCCATACAGAAATTGGTGTCTTTGTATACAGTCAAAATATCAAGTGGGAAGAACACTTGGCTGATAACATCCCAGAAAGGGGGTTGATTTTCGTAGTATATGAAGTGTCCACAAGTTGCTGTAAAGACTCATGTCTCTACAGGAAAGTGAGAAAATGAGGAAATAAGGCTCATAAAATTGGAAAATGTGCTCAGCTTAAGACAACAAATGCAAATAGAACTATTTTCCGATTCCATTCTTTACCCTCTGATATTGGCACAGATTTGAATATTTGATAACATTGGTTTAAGTAGGGAAAGAGATGCCTGGTTGCTGTTTGTAAATAGATAACAGCTGTGGTCAAGCTACTAGTGCTTATTAAAACTCTACTCGTACTCCTTGACCAAATAATTCTCCTAGGAATTGTAGGTGATTTATTGTATAAATGGGCTTCTCTGGTGGCACAGGCAATAGACAATCTGCCTGCGATGTGGGAGACCTGGGTTCGATCTCGGGGTTGGGAAGATCCTCTGGAGAAGGGAATGGCAACCCACTCCAGTATTCTTGCCTGGAGAATTCCATGGACTGTAGAGTCCATGGGGTCACAAAGAGTTGGACATGACTGAGTGACTTGCACGTTTATATAAATATCCACCAGTAGAAGGAATGACATGTAGTACAGAGCCTCTTCCCCACCCCCACCCCCGTGCACGCGTGTGTGCATGTGCTCTCTCTCTCTCTCTCACACACACACATACACAGAAGTGGAATTCCTCTCATGCTGATGTGGATAAAACACCACAATATATTAAGAAAAAGGGGGGAAAGGTACATGTCAGTATAAATTGACCATTTTTGTTGTGTATATGTAAAGGATATTTTTACGTGCTAAGTGTGTGAAACCCTAGGTATGTGTTCACTTACCAAGTCAGCCTGATTATATTGAGACGTATCCCTGTCCACTTCTCGTGTGTAAATCACCATTCATGTTCTGTGTTATCTTTATTTCTGGACAAGTAGATTGTCAAAAGAATTGTTTAAGAGGCATTACCCTTCCCACTTGAGGCCCACAAAACTCACTTCAGGACAAAGGTTTAATTAAGAAATGTGTTTATATCTGTATCGCTAATGTTCAGACGTTGCTACAGTGCCACATGCAGCAGTGAGCTCCATAGAAGCCAGCTAGATGGTATTTAAAGAGAGCAGATGCTCCTGAACAGAGGAAAGGGCAGAAAATGAAAAAACAGTGATGCAGGTGGCTCCTGAATTGTGCTTGGGGAGTCTGCATCAGCCATCGGACAGAAAAAGCCCCAGCAGGCGCTGCTGTCTGCCCGAGCCTGGGCTCCTGGGACCTGGACAGATGTGTGCAGACTTCACAGATGCTGGAGCGGGAGCCATGCTTCTCCCTCGTTTTCCTGGCAGGGCTAATACTGGACCCAGATAAAACATCTCTTGTCTGAACCCTGAGAATGGGGACTCAGGCTCAGAACTGTCCTGAAAGTTGGGAAGAGACACTTGTTCTGGAGCGTGCCATTGGAGACTGATGCTGGTTAGTCCTGAAAAGCTGGCCTGGGGGCTTTCTCTCCCCTATGCTGTGATGGAGCTCAGGTTGACTCAGAGAAAGGCCTGAGACTCAGTAGAGGACAGCAGAGGATAAGGGGAGTCCCTGGTACTGCAGCTGGAGTTCTCTGGGGACAGACTCTCCGATGGAGGCAAGCGTGCAGGGCAGTCCCTGGGATGTGCCCTTGGGAGCATCCTTGCAGGGGAACAAGGGAAGCAGGCTGGGCAGAGGGACAAGGGGACCTAAAGGCAGTCCCCACAGAGGTTCAGCAAAAAAAAAAAGAAAAGGCCTTGCTCTGGAGTCGGTAGCGTTTCCACAGAGTGCACACTCATGAAGTTGGAGAATTGTCAGTGAAGTCTGTTGAGTTGAGCTACCAGAGCAGGTTCCAAGGCACGTGCATCCTCCTTGCCCTCACTGTGATGGAGGATGGCACCTTTTCTTAAGAGAAAGGGAGCTAGCCTGTGTCAGTTTTGCCAGCATGAGGAGGATGCCCCTCTGGAATTTTAATTGCTCCCTCAGGAGTGAGCAGCAGCTCCCAGAAATGTCACTGAGTCCTAAATGGCCACAGGAATAACTGATGTTGTCAGTTTCCCTTCCAGTGGTGAGAGAAGCCCTTTATTCTTTAGGAGAAAGCAAAACTAGACTGGTTTCACAGACTGAGCCCAGAGAGACTCAAACCGAAGACTGAGTAATTATAAATGCAGTCGTCAGTCCCTCACTAAGCAAGGTGCTGGATTAAGAATTTGTACCATGAATCCAGAGCTCTGGTTACTGTGCTAGTATAAACACCACCGGACTGGATGGGGTGATACTTGCATTGAATTGAGCATCAGGTCGTGCATGATTTGAGGACGAGGCGGTCAGTGTGAAATCTCACAGCTACAAACAAGCAGAGCCTTCCAGACTGAGTCTCTGTATGCACGCAGAAATAAGGTGATAGCTCCATGAATAGGTCACAAAGATAACCCAAGGTACCAGGTGCTCCCCACCTGTCCCCTCCTCGCTGGTTTTGCAGGGCATAGCTTCCTGGGTGTGGAGGTGTGCTCCTGCTCTTTCAGCCTGATGTCTAGGTGCTCACCTTCCTCCACGTCTAGCCGCTGCTTGGCTCAGTGGCTCCTCTGGCTCCAGAGCTACTTCCCAGCTTCCTCTGTGTCTCTGCGGTCACAGAGCAGCAGCCCAGCCCAGATCTCCCATGCTTACATCCCTGTTCCCTTTCTGCAGGCGCTGAAAGGCGCTGGCTCCACCCCTGCCTTGTAATTCTGAAATGAGAGCGTGCAGGAGAACTGTAAAACAATGTTAACATCGTGTCATGGTCTTATAAATCAGTTCTTCGCAAATTCAGGCTGGGGACTTGGAACCTGGGCGGCGAACTCGTTTGTAGGGAATTGGAGGAAACCCATCTGGATGGCGCAACTCGCATACTGTGACCAGAGAACATAGCAAGTGATGTGAGACGGTGGCCCAGGTCAGTAGCCATGCCCTCGGGTCTAGTGAAGAAGTCTTCAGCGATGACAGCCTCAGAACCTGCAGGAGCCCTAGCCAAACCCATGCTTGTTGCCTCAAGGGGGAAATGTGTTTGTGCTGAAAGCAGACAGCGCCCCCAAGTCTTCCATGCTTGACTCCAGAGGCCTGATTCCATAGGCATTGGGCGTGAACAGGTTGTCTTTGCCAGAACTTTAGCACGAAACTGTCCCACCCTGAGACTAGAAAAAATTTTCCATGATGGGGATGGGGTTAGGGGAGACTACAAATGTATGGGGTAGAAATGGAAGGACTTTACCTGTCAGGTTCCTGCTAAACCCCATGAGTGGGGACACACAGCAGGCCTGTTAGTGGTCAGTGATGCATTCGTCTGGCTGCGTGCAGGAACTTCCCAGGAGGAGCTTTATAAGAGTGAGTATACAAGCTGTTGGACATATGGACATGATATGCAAAAGTAAGCTCAATGGTACCTCATATGATATAAACTAAAAATGGATCAAGAACTTAAATACAAGAGCTGAAATTATGAAAATCAGAATAAAACGGTTTTATCTTTATGACCTTAAATTTCTCAATGGATTCTTAGATATGGCACAGAAGAACAAATGATGGAAGCAAAAATAGATAAATTGGACTTCATTAACATTAAAAACTTTTGTGTAGCAAAGGACGTTTTCAAGGAAGTGAAAAGACAACCGGCAGATTGGGAGGAAATATTTGCAGATCATATGTCTGAAAAGGGTCAAGTGTATAGAATTTATAAACAACTCTTACATCTCACAATAAAAAGACAACCCCATTTGAAGTTGGCAAAGGACTTGAACAGACATTTCTCCAAAGAAGACGTGTAGGTGGCCAATAAGCACGTGGAAGGATGTCCCCTGTCCTGAGGCATTAGAGAAACGTCAGCCAAAACCACAGTGGGTGTGAGGCACCACTTTGTATCTACTGGGTTGGCAAGAATAAAATAACAAGAAACAAAACAGAAAGCAAGTACTGGTAAGGATGTGGAGAAACAGGAACCCTTACACGTGGCTACTGAGATTGTAAACCAGTCCATCCTTAGAGAAATGGTTTCGCTGTTTCTCAGGAAGTTAAACAAGATTACCACGTGATTAAGCAGTCCCACTGCCGTGTGCTTTAGCACTGGAAGGAACAGGAAATGGGGACTCCGACAAACACCTGTTACTGGATGTTCAACACTATTCCCAGTGGCCAAAAGATGGAAACAACCCAAGTGGCCGTTAGCAGACAAATGGATGAACAAATTATGGTGTCCACAGACACTGGAATATTATTCAGCCATATGAAGAATGAAGTATGGATACATGGTCCAACGGGGATGAACCTCAAAATCTTTATGCTGAAAGTGAAAGAAGCTAGGCAAAAGAGTCAAAGTCACATACGGTATAATTCCGTTTGTAAGGAACGTGCAGAACAGGTAAATCTGTAGGAGCCGAAAGCAGGTTGGTTGCTGTCGGGAGGGAAAGTGGCAGTTCACCGCTTGGTGGGTACATGGTTTTATTTTGGGGAGATGAAAATGTTTTGAAATATATGAGGGTGATTCTTACATTGGGTGTTGCTGAGTTGTCTGCTTTAGTTAATTTTGTGTTACATGAATTTCACCTCAATAGAAACAAGTTCACCCTCAAGACCAGTTGAACTCAGAGGAACAGGGTCAGGCATCAGTATTTTTATTTTTTTAAGTTCTCCAGGCAATAAGAACTTGTAGTTGTGGCTGAAACCTGCAGATCTAGATGGAAATAAATGTTGCTGTCCATGTTCCAGGCATGTCACCGGAGGGGGAATGGCTGCTGCACTCACAGGGCATGCTGTCTCACTGATCACCATGGGGACCCTGGCTGCGGCCACCCTGGCAGGCTCCTTCCCCTTCTTCTGGCACTGGCTAAGATTCTAGAGTCGCGCTGTAGCTTGGCAGTCGAAGGGCGCCACCCACCTAGAGGAAAGAGGAATTGAACTGTAATGAATGTGATAATTTGAGCAAGTTCAAATTTGTGGGTTGACCTTAAGTGCTGTATGTCCTTGCACGTTTTATTTCTACACATGCTTCCTTACGCTCTAAAGTTCTGCAGGGTGTTACTGAGGGGAATGGAAGTCAGCTGCCATTCAGTTAACACGTGTATTGAGCGTCTCCTGAATGCTGGACAGACACTGTTCCAAACACGAGTTAAAACAGCTCGCAGATGATTGCCTTTTTACACTCTAGTGGGCACTCACCTGGGACCTTTGTCCGTATTCTGCTTGCCTACAGCCCATGTGGCCGCTGTGTCTGTGTTCAGTTGGTTGAGTCTCTGTCCTCCCTGCGGTTTCCCTCTGCTGGATGAGATAACCCCAAGGTTACATTAATTGCCCTGTCAGCCTTTAACCAGCTTGTGACACTTTTGTGTAATAATCTCTAAAACAGCCGTCCAGAGTAAGGTTGGCAAACTTTTGCTAAAGGGCCAGATTAGTAAATATTAAAGCCTTCATGGATAAAGAGGCAAAACTGAGGGTACTGGGTTGGTACTTAGAGGGTCCTGTAAAACGTGGGCATTTACAAATGTGAAAGCCATTGTTGGCTCAGCCCTGTGACAAGCAATGGGCTCTGGAGGGTCTTCTTGCCAGAAAGTGGATGTGGCAGCTTAGATAACAGCCTCCAGTCCTACTCTAACCTTTTGTCTTAGAACAAGTTTGGGGTCCTTGCAGCGGGCCTGGCTGCCACAGGAAAGCAGTTAATAATACCTTGTTGGGAAGGGTGGGGGGCCGTCCTGTACATGTTACCAGTATCCCTGGACTCTACCCACTAGATGTCAGTAGAACACCCCTTCCCCCACCAGCCCCCATTTTTAACAACAACAGGTGTCTCCAGGCACCCCACAAATTCCCTAGGGCAGAATTTCCTGATGGAATCTTAGAGATTCAGAGTGCAGGCTTCTGTAGGTTTTTTCCAGAAACTATTACTCGGTATTTCTTAAAACTTATTTGGCTGTAGATACGGAGCACATATGTTCACACAGTAGCTATTAACATTCCTTGAATTAGGGTTTTATGAAACACCTTGAAAAGGGCTTCTTGGGCTCTCCTGGTGGCACAGTTGGTAAAAAGTCTGCTTGTAATGCAGGAGACCCAGTTTCGATCCCTGGGTTGGGAAGATACCCTGGAGAAGGAAATGGCACCCCACTCAGTATTCTTGCCTGGAGAATCCCATGGACAGAGGAGCCTGGTGGGCTATAGTTCATGGGGTCGCAAGAGTCGGACACGACTGAGCAACTAAACCTACCCACCTGTCCCCATCCATAAGGGTGATGGTGGAGGGCCGTGTGGCTGGTGCACAATGCTGCCAAGTGTTACTTGGAGGGAGGGCAGCAGAGCGCTTTCCTGAAGCAGGTGCAGGGAGGCGCATGGCTCATCTCCCCAAGCTTGCTTTCCTTCAGACCTGGGAATTCTCTACTCCTGTGGGTGAGTGTGAAAGAATAGGTGTGCCCGGAGACTGGGCACGTTGATGTTGGGACGGTTTTCATTCTCTTCCCGAGGTGGAAGACTGTAGGAGGAAGTCCTGTCTGTGTCCTCCTGGGACCCCCATCCCCGACGCAGCACCCAGATGCTCTCCCCTAACTGCAAACCCCTTGGGGACACTTTTCTTCTTTTTCTACTTCTGAGGCTTCAACTGTTGTCTTAGAGGCCATATTTCACTGTAGAAAAATGTGGGGTGATTCCCTTTCCCATCCCAAACGTCAAGAACAGCCTCGAATGTGCTAAGGGGAACATGGCTGAAGGTGTTTGTTAGCAGCATTTATCCAGGTGAAAGCCTGTGTATGGACTCACAAGCCCACGTGTATCAGCTGGACTTCATGTGAAGTGTCAGAAGCTGCTTTTCTGCTGTAGATCTTGGGCCCAGGCAGGAAGAGTTGTGGGGTTGACAAGTTGTTTTACTCCATACAAATGTACTATTTCTGCCCTACACAGGGCATCAGAGGAACCAGATGTATCCCCTTGAATATTTATGGTCGCACAGCTTCTTCCATGAATAATTCATCCCGAACAGCACTGTCTACCCATCAGCAAGGCTGCCCAGGCGAGGAGCAGACACAGAAAGGCTCACTCCTCCCCTCCCTTCCCTGGAAGTCCCAGCGCCCGAAGCAGACAGATGGGGAGCCACACGCCTTGCTTGGATCACCCTGTGACAGATAATAAAACACACTTTGTTGGAATTTTCTGCAACAAGCTTTTATTACTTTAATAAATCACGGGGGGCAATCATCAGGAAAAGAGCTGTGCTTTTCCAGCCAGACTTCTAAAAGGAACATTTGGCTGCTTTTGTTATTATGGGGCCAAATATTGTTGCTAAATTCGTCTGTTTTGAATACTAAGGAAGCTTTCTCCCTCCTAGAAGTGAGCTCTGTCTCTGGGTGAAAAGCTCTCAAAATTACACCTTTGTTTTTGATTGTGAATTATAATCACTGCCAGGGTGTTAGAAGATATTTTGAAAGTTAGGATTAAAAAGTCACCGGTAATCCTAACACCTGGAGGAAAAATATTCTTTATGTCTTGCTCTATGACTTTCTAGGATGTACAGCCTTACATATATAAATGTGTACTTAAAAGTGTTAATATTATATTGTTGGTTCTTAGAAATATCATTCAGTAGAAATATATTGTCCTCATTTCCTATAATTTACACAGACACAGTATAGCGACTCCATGGCCTTCCATTGTATATATTTTTCTGTGAGGTTTTGTCAGATTCCCTGCTGATTAATAGTCATGTTGCTCCTCCTGTTTTCCTACTGTTAAAATGTTGCCATGTCTTGTGAGGACTTCCTTTTGCCCCCCTACCCCATGGTGATAGGGGAATGTCTGTGTCCACGGATGTAACCTTGTCCCACTTCACTCCAGTGAATATGGACCAGCCGGTTATGGTGTTCTAATCACTACACCTAAATTTTGTAGTTTCCTCCCCACTATGAGACCCAGAAGCAGAACCAGTAAGAAGGGATCACAGGATAACTGTGCCCAGGCCAACTCCCTGTGGGCTTGGTGTCCTGCTCAAAGAAGTGGTTGGGAAATTAGTCACATGATTGCTCTGGGAAGCTCAGCCTCTGTGATGGGGCTTTTTTGAACTGAGGATGTGAGCACTTTGGATCCTAACCCACAAACACTGGATTTTGATGTTGTAATACATTTTTCTGGTGTTGATGGCTTTCCAGATTGTCTTCTTAATGACTTAAAACAAAGAGTGGCAGAGCTTTCAGTAACAGATGTGAGTGGAACAGCGTCACAGGCCAGGAGAGGCCTCTGAGCGTGAACTCCACTGGCAGTCCTGCTGTCTTGCGCTGCTGCTGCTGTTGCTGCTCGGCGTCTACCTGCTGCCCCCAGCACATGCTGACCTCCTGTGACGCCTCAAGGCCAAACTCCCTCCAGCCCGGGCTCACCAAGACTCTGAAGACACTGCTTCCCTCCAGTGTTACTGAACTCAGGTCCAGCTGCTTGCCACTCAGAAGCCCATGCTTGAGAGGCAGGTTCTGGTGAAAAGGAAAGGTTGCTTTATTTCAGAGGCTGGCAACTGGGGGAGAAGGCAGACTTGTGTCTGAAGACCAGCTCCCCACTTACAATCAGTAGGCAAAAGCTGTTAATAAAAGTAGATGTATGTGTGTGTGTATATATATTTACTTATTTGGCTGTGTCGAGTCTTAGATGCAGCAACCGGCTGTTTGGGCTTCTCTCTAGTTGCACTTGGGCTCCAGCGTGCACAGACTCAGTAGCCCTGTGGCATGTCGGATCTTAGTTCTGGGACCAGGGATCAAACCTGTGTCCCCTGCATTGGAAGGTGGTATCCCAAGGGTGAAAACTTTTAAAGGGGAGTTTTAGGGGTGCACAAGTGGAGGGACGAGGCTACATACAGAAGCAGCACAGGCAGCTCTGATAGTCATCTTGAAATTGATCATAGTGGTTTGATCAATGTCATCTTGATTGTTTTAAGTACAGTTAATCTTCATTTTCGGGTTGGTTTGTTCCCATTTCTTTGAGTCCATTTCTCAGGACTGTGGCAGCTTATGTCATGGCTATAATCTGCTCATCCTATAGTTAGCTTCTCCCACTTGGAGGGGTTTCAGTATCTACAAAATAGCTCACAAGATACAGCTCAGAATATTATGTATAGTCTTGAGGAGGAACTAAAGGTCCTTGACTGTGTTTAATGGCTATTATTAGTTGGTCTTGTTTGACTGATTTTCCTTTGTTTTTGTATTTTCCCATTTCTCTGCTTAAGTTTATTTCTCGACTAAATCTTTTCTGCACTCAAAAGGCAGGCATAGGACATGAGGATGCAAGAGAGGCTTCACAGCTCCAATTCACCAATGTAATTCTCTTAAAAATTAGATCATATCACTGCTTCTAGAGTGTGCTGGCTGTGTGCCTTCAGACATGGACTCCTGATGGCGACAAACCCTGACTTGTTTTCACACTTTAGAGGCTTGATCATAAAATAGGCGTCTCAGTCCGCAAGTCTCATCCACCCTTTCCATTCTTTCCCAAAGACTCAACCAAATACTCTTTCCAAAGAAAAGATCCCCTCTCCCTAAGCAAAGTTCATTTTGATCTTCCAGAAATACTGCAGACAAATGAACAAGAAATAACTTCCTGAGAATGTCAGCACTTCTGGGTCAGATTCTCAGCTGGACTTAAGAGCAGGTACTCAAGCTCAAGCTCCACCTTCTCAGAAATGTCTTCTTTTCAGAATAGAAAGCTTTTCATAGCTTCCTGGGAACTCATCTCCAATGTGGCAGTGGGAAGAACAAATAGAATATACACATTTTCAAGCATTTCTTAAATATTCAAGCATTTGTTAAATCGAACATTCAAGCATTTGTTGAATGAAACCAAATGGACCTTCAAAAATACTGAGGCAATTTTTCACCCTCACCAACTGGAAATGAGGGTGCTCACAACTATCCCAGCACTGAGCATGGCTCATTTATGCCAAGATGTTACAATTCTTTGAACTTTCGGATTCTTTTATTGGAGTTTCTCTGGTGTCTCAGATGGTAAAGAGTCTGCCTGCAATGCAAGAGATCTGGGTTCCATCCCTGGGTCAGGAAGATCCCCTGGAGGAGGGCATGGCTACACACTCCAGTATTCTTGCCTGAAGAATTCCATGGACAGAGAAGTTTAGCATATTGAATAGTATTTAACAATATGTTTACTGTTTTTAGTATACAACATAGTATTGGTGATATGTGCCTTTTTTGAGCTACCTCCTTGTATTCTCAGCTCAGTTTTCTATTCAGATGTTTCTCTAAGACACTTAGCTAATGCAAAACCATGACAATTTAATGTCATCATATACATAATGTAATTATATGTAATTAAATGAGACGATAAGGTCACCATGAGTCAAAAATTCAAGCTCAACAAAAAATATTAAGGCATGAAGTGAGCACTGATCAAACACTAGACAAAGTTAATTCAAAATTGAATACTAAATCACAGAAATAAACAATGGAAATGATATATAACCAAAAGCACAATCAGGAACATAATGGAGAAACATAAGTGTCGGGAGCCAGCACGGGAGATCCCACCCATGACAAGGTCATGCAGAGGAGACCTGACAGGCAAGGTGGATCAGGACTTGAGGGACTCCCTGGACCTGCTCGAACATCTACCCCCAAACCAAAATCTGTCTGTCTACTGTATACTATATTATGCCTTTCACCAACTCTTCTGACATTAACACAGGACTATCCCCGACCACCTTTCTCTGGAGAAAATCATCTTTTTAGGGCTCTAGTTGATAAGTCTCCTGGGCCTAAAAGGAACATTTCAATTCAACCCCCCTGTTAACATTCTAGCTTGCTTGACAGGTTTATCCAGACTGTTGCAACTACACATATGATTGTTCACAAACCATGACACGGGAAGCCTAAGCATTCTAAAAATACAGAGCCCTTCGAGGGGTGAAAAAGTTTTATTAAAATAATGCTGGTGAAGGGTTTCATTGTTGAGCCAATGCTTGCTGCCAAGTTCCCATATCCCTTATCCACTGTGTGCCTGGGAGTGCATTAGTTAATATAGTTGTAATGTAAGCAAAACAAGTAGTAGCCTTGGTATTAACCACATCAGACCTTTGAGCTAATAAGTTCTTTTTTTTGTTGTAACACACTACACCTTTGCTCTGTGAGAACGTAACTCTGTTTAGTACTTTCTGAGGCTGATACAGATTAGAGGTATGAAGAAAAAAACACTTCAAGGGAAAACAAGTTTTCTGGTTGATCAACCTTTATCAAAAAAGGGTCATAAAATGTCAACAGGCCTCCAAGGCCAGAAGATAATGTACACAACATAAGACCCTTGTTTATGGGAAAGATATATATGTAAAAAAATCCTGGTTTCAATAAGGACAAAACTACTAAAATGTTTGAGCTGACTCTACATGACTTTACATCTTTCATTTTCCTCTATGTACAAGTCAGGGTATAAACGCCCCTTTTAAAAATAAAGTTATGGGCCTCACTCACCAAAGCTTGGTCTCCCCATGTCATTCTTTCACCAACACCTTCATCCTGAGGGTATCCCTAGACTCTGCTGAGGCTAGACCCCAACACATAAGAAATGCCAAGGAGAAAGAAATGATCAGAGAGTTCATGGCACTGAATACTAGCAAAGTGTGTCCAACCTACAAATGAGTTTCCTAGATAATAAAAGTAGAAGACATTATTTAGAATTTAATTCAAGGAAGTTTTTCTGAAAAAAAAAAAAAAAGAATATACACTTTGAAAGGTCCTACTACTGTATAGCTGGGAAAATTGAAATATAACCTAGTGAAACAAACGTTGAAGATGAACCCTAGGCCTCCTGGCCAAAAGGAGAATAAAGAGAATTAGTTTGGCATCAGACTCCCAACAGGAAGGAAGAGTAGTGTAACATTTCTTGAAAGTTAATAACAAAATGCAAGCTTTTGTTAAAAGGTCAGGACAGAACAATTGAGATGACTCTTCTTCAGGAAGCAGGACATTTAAAGACAAAAGATTAATAGTTTAGAAAGTTAATCTGTGGGCCAAATTTGCCACCTACTCTTGTGTGATACACTGGTTAACTGTTCTTTTTTTTTTTTAGCATGGTTGGAAAAATATGAAAATAGTACTTGATGACATGTGAAAACTATATGAAATCCAGAGTTCAATGTCTATAAGTAAAGTGTTGTTAGAACACGGCCACTCTTACTGACCTCTGTGTTGTGTATGACTGCTCTGGTGCCATAGTGGCAGAGTTAACAGTTACGGCAGGGACTGGATGATCTGCAGAGCCTGAAACGTGTGCTTCCTGGCTCTTTATCGAGAAAGTTTGCCGGCACTTGATGTAGAATGCGGATGGTTCAGCCTGACTCCAGTGTTGCTCTGAGCTTACTCGCTGCACCATCTTTCAGAAGGTCTGCAGAAGCTGAAGGTCATGGGCAGTGAGCTTGGAGTCACTGTTTGGAACCATTGTTGGGACGGTTTGGACTTAGAGGATTAGGGAGGAGCAAGATGCCTCATGGATTGGGGAGCTATCTAGTCCTCAGCTCGTTTTGCAGTGTGCAGTCTACTTAAACTTATGTGTCTTCCGCAGTATATTGAGTACTTGTTTGGGTGACTCAGCCTCTTGAGATACATGCCCATGGTCTCAGCGTGTTCCTCTCACCCTGTACTCCCGCAAAAGAAGGCATTCCTGGTGAGGGATGCGCTCACAGTCTAGGATGTATCCTCTGGATCCACAGTTGTGTTGGTTCTGAAATAGCTAGTCAGGCTTTCTTCCTGGACCATTGACCTCTGACTTGAGATGGTCCCATCTTTCCTCTCGAGATTATGGGCTGAAACCTGGCACTAACCCCTTGGGCCTGCCATCTCAGCCGTTTACCTCTTAGTTTATGATCCCCACCTGTGGCCTCTTATCAGTTCATCATCTTTCTGGACACCTGTGTGTTGTCTCAAAACAGCACAACAGGCTGTCCTACCCATCCAGCCACAACTCTGTTACTCATCACTAGTATCGTTACGGAAGAGAATTCATAATATGCATCTCTTCTCTGTGGGCACCAAGTCTCTGTCACTCTGGCTCCGTGTTCGACCTAAAGCTGAGCTCATACCTGATGCTCCAGTGCAAAGATACCAAGGACACTGCTTCCTCAGTCCCCCACATGTTAGCTGAATCTTTCAAAAGCATCTCAGAAAGGACGGAGAAATGAGGGCTGTAGTGCTTCCCCTCACTGCATTACGTCCAAGTCCACTCTTCATAATTCCTCCAGTGGGAAAGGCAGGGTTTACACTTTGACTTTCATTCAAAAAACATTTGAGAGCCTACTATTGTTCCAGCACGGATACATCACTAACATAGTTATGGAAGAGAATCTGTGATAATGCATCTCTTCTCTGTGGGCACCAAGTCTCATACCTTAGCAGCTGTAGACAGGAGAGTTAGCCTCTGGGCTCATGCGTTTTATGCACCATCTGTTCCCTGATATTTGGCTAAATATTATTCTAGGTGTTTCTGAAGTTTCTTTTAAAATTCCTTTTTTTAAAATTAATTTTTGTTTGAGTTTAGTTGCTTTGCAATGTTGTATTTCTGCTGTATAGCAAACAATCAATTATGCATATATACATACCACTCTTTTTTAGATTCTTTTCTCATATAGATGATTACATAGTGTTGAATAGAGTCCCCTGTGTTGTAAGTAGGTTCTTATCTGTTTTATATACAGTAGTGTGTGTATCTCCAGTGTTCTTGCCTGGAGAATCCCAGGGACGGGGGAGCCTGGTGGGCTGCCATCTGTGGGGTCACACAGAGTCAGACACGACTGAAGCAACTCAGCAGCAGTGTGTGTATGTCAGTTCCAGTCTCCCGACTTATCCCTTCTATCTCCCCTGCTTGGTAGCTATAAGTTGTTTTCTGCATCGGTGACTCTGTTTCTGTGTCGTAAATAAGTTCATTTCTGCCATTTTTTCAGGTTCTGCATATATGCCCTGTCATGTGATATTTGTCTTTCTCTGTCTGACTGACTTCCCTCAGTATGGCAGTCTAGGCCCATCTGTGGCACTTCAAATGGCTTTATTGCATTCTTTTTATGGCCAAGTAATCCCACTGTATGTACGTACCGCACCTCCTTTATCCATTCACCCATCAGTGGACATCTAGTTTGTTTTTGTGTCCTGGCTGTTGTGCAGGCATTTTTTAGATGAGACTAACATTTGAATCAGTAGACTTGGCATGCCTCCGTAGGTATGCCAGATTACCCTCCATAATATAAATGGGCCTCATCCAGTCAGTTAGAAGCCTTAGGAGGGAAAGACTGAGATGCCCTGAGGTCAGAAAGCCCTTGGGTCCCAGCTGCAATATCAACTATTTCCTGGGTCTCCAGCCTGCCAGCTGATGCTGTAGATTCTAGATTCTAGACTTGCCAGCCTCCACAATCACCTGAGCAACTCCTTAAACACCCTTTCTCTCCCTTCCTCTCCCTCTTTCTCCCTCTTCCTCTCTCTCTGTCACTACACATGTATACACCCTGCTGTGGATTTCATTTCTCTGAAGAACCCTGACTGACATAAACTCTCCACACAAACCTAATTCTAATACCTAGAAAATCTGTTCCTCTCAGAGTTTTCAAGGCCAATGTCGTCTTCTCAGAACACCTACACAAAGCTGTATGGATCTACCCAGTCCTTCTGTAACAGCTTTAATTTACAGTCTTGGTGGATTGGATACCTGTCATGACCAGGGAGAAGTCTACTTGCCTAGAAATGTATGAGAACAAGGCATGTGAATATTTTCTTCAAAAAGTATACCTATTCCTCCTGAATTTTCATTTTGAGCAAGTGACACTGGTTGAATTAGCTCAGGCTACCATAGCAAACACCATAGATGGAGTGGGTCATACAACAGGAACATGTGTTCTCAGTCCTGGAGGCTGGGGAGGCCGAAGCCAGGGTCAAGGTTCCAGCCGATTGGGTGTCTGGTGAGGGCTCTCTTCCTGGCCCGCAGACAGGAATGTGTGTTCTCACAGTCCTGGAGGCTGGGCAGGCTGAAGTCCAGGCCCAAGGTTCTAGCCAATTGGGTGTCTGGTGAGGGCTCTCTTCTGGCCTGCAGACAGGAACATGTGTTCTCAGTCCTGGAGGCTGGGGAGGCTGAAGCCAGGGTCAGGGTTCCAGCCAGTTGGGTTCTGGTGAGGGCCCTCTTCCTGGCCTGCAGATGGTCGCCTTCCCGCTGTGTTCACAGGGTCTCCTCTTTGTGTGCACGGAGAGAGAGAGGGCAAGCTCTCTGGTGTGTGGGGCCCCACCCTCATGCCCTCATCCAAACCTAATCACCTCCCATCTCCCAGTACCATCACGCTGGGGTCAGGGCTTCAGTGTTTGAATTTATGTGTGTTTGGGGGACATTCAGTCCATAATGGGTTTGCACCTTAGGAGAAAAGTTTGAAAACAAAATTTGCATAGACTAGAAGTTTTAGATAATAGATGAAATCAAGGGAAAGGTTTAGTTGGGTGAAGTTTGATTTTGTCTTTCCTTGGCACCAGCTCCGGTGACCACTAGAGAGACTGGTTTTCAACTTGTTGTTGAAATATCAGAGATTGTTTTTTTTCCTTCACTTTTTGAAAAGTCATTTTACCTTGTTCCAAAGACCCATGTGCAAATGTGACTAGTTGAAAACAACAAACCCATCATTTCTAAAGCAAAGATTCTATGTGGCTGAGTCCTATTATTTCTGCAAGCTCTGTGAATAGGACCACTGGCAAGTGGTTTTTTCAGAGTAGATCTGTAAACTGTTCTCTCATTAGGGCCTCAGCTAGCAAGGGTGCCTTCCATTTTTGGAGACAGTTATCTAAGGTCCCGTGCTTTGGGCATAAACATGACTTAATGTCTATTGATTGTTGCCCGTGGAGCTGCAGGAGGACCCTCAGAACACAGGAGAGCTCTGGGTCTGGTGACTTCTGAGGAAAAGGACGTTAGCTCATTTATCTGCACCAGGGCTGGAGACTGGCATCCGTTGTCACAAGGAATATAGAATTAGAGTTCATTAAAGGAGTATGTCAAGGCTGTATATTGTCACCCTGCTTATTTAACTTCTATGCAGAGTACATCATGAGAAACGCTGGACTGAAACGCTGAAAGAAACACAAGCTGGAATCAAGATTGCCGGGAGAAATATCAATAATCTCAGATATGCAGATGACACCACCCTTATGGCAGAAAGTGAAGAGGAGCTAAAAAGGCTCTTGATGAAAGTGAAAGAGGAGAGTGAAAAAGTGGGCTTAAAGCTCAACATTCAGAAAGCTAAGATCATGACATCTGGTCCCATCACTTCATGAGAAATAGATGGGGAAACAGTGGAAACAGTGTCAGACTTTATTTTTTTGGGCTCCAAAATCACTGCAGATGGTGATTGCAGCCATGAAATTAAAAGACGCTTACTCCTTGGAAGAGAAGTTATGACCAACCTAGAGAGCATATTGAAAAGCAGAGGCATTACTCTGCCGACTAAGGTCCTTCTAGTCAAGGCTATGGTTTTTCCTGTGGTCATGTATGGATGTGAGAGTTGGACTGTGAAGAAGGCTGAGTGCCAAAGAATTGATGCGTTTGAACTGTGGTGTTGGAGAAGACTCTTGAGAGTCCCTTGGACTGCAAGGAGATCCAACCAGTCCATTCTGAAGATCAGCCCTGGGATTTCTTTGGAGGGAATGATGCTAAAGCTGAAACTCCAGTACTTTGGCCACCTCATGTGAAGAGTTGACTCATTGGAAAAGCCTCTGATGCTGGGAGGGATTGGGGGCAGGAGGAGAAGGGGACGACAGAGGATGAGATGGCTGGATGGCATCACGGACTCGATGGACGTGAGTTCTTCGGGAGTTGAACTCCGGGAGATGGTGATAGACAGGGAGGGCTGGCATGCTGCGATTCATGGGGTTGCAAAGAGTCGGACACAGCTGAGCGACTGAACTGAACTGAACTGAACTGAAGACCACAATGAATGCCTCAGAGGCATTCACACCAGTGTGGGCTCAGTCTGGGTGCCAACATGTCCATGTTATTAACAATGTAAAGGGAAGCACCCGCAAAATAACAAGGTCAGAGGGGTCTGGGCTGTGTATAGGGTTTGCTTTATGCCTCTAACTTTATTCTCTTTGTGTTTGGTGGGCTGGGGGTGAGTTATCAGGCTTCTTGGAATTTATGGAGAGAAGTAATTGAAGGTGAACTCTCTTTATACTTCCAGAAAACCAATTTCTCCCTATTGGCATTCTGCTAAGTCTTCTGAAGAGCTTACAGGTTTTATTAGAACAATTATTTTATTGTCTGGTTTTATCATAAGCTGCCTGAGAATGTTCCAGGGACCAAGAAGGGAGATAGCAATTTTTTTTTTTTGCTAACACTTCAATTGGAGCACAGAAGCATAGCTTGGAAGTGGTGAATGAAACATGTGTATTATTTGTGTCATTGGCTTTCACCAGGGAGAAGATACTAGTTCAGGCTAGTTCTTCTCTTCCCAAGGTGTTCATATCCGAAACCTACTTTATTGTGTATCTGGGGAGAGGAAGTATGTGATTTTTAGAACCCCCATCCCCTCAGAGAAGTCTCCATTGGAATTGCAGCCACACAGACCAAGGAACTAATGCAGTGTTAGTGAGGCAGTACCTGAATCCGCCTGCTGTGCAGCTCCTTGTCATCCGGCGAAGGAAAAGGACAAAACGGCCTGAACCACACAGCGTCTAGTTTCTTCTGTGAGGGGTCTCCCAGAGAATGCGCCCACTTGATGAAAGGGTCCTTTGTTAAATCAGCTTGAAAGCCGGTCACTTGAGCATCTCTGCTCCACAGCATCACACAGTCATCTGGGAAATAAAAGCCACCTGCCCTGGGATGGGAGCCCCCCCCCCC
>SJYQ01008459.1:79214-119051 GCA_006410935.1 Redunca redunca
TTTTCCTTTCCATGTATGCAAACAGGCACCGCTCCACTCCCGTTCCCAGCCTGAGCCTTCCTGAGTGTCAAGGCTCATGTATCTTCCAAGGCTGGGCTCCAGATGCTCTCCACCGATCCTTCGAGAATGCAGTTGCGACACCTCTTGCTTCTCTTCCCCTGCCAGGGACTTCAGGCCTAGGCCCAGGTGGGGTCCCTGCAGCGTGGCTCTGATCGATGGGGGCGGGGCGTGCATAGGGTGGTGATGTGGATATCATCACCCACGTGGTGGGAGATGCAACGCCCAGGTCTCCCCTACAGGAATTGCCCTCCTGATTTCTAAATAAATTCAGTCTGGGCCACCCGTCAAGTCCTACTGTCTACTGCTGCTGTGGAACTTGGTGCTGACTGAGGCATCAGAGCCATCTTTGCAGTGAATGCAAAACTGAACTTCAAACCAAGACCACAAGTGGACATCAGTTCAGTTCAGTCACTCAGTCGTGTCCAGCTCTTTGTGACCCCATAGACTGCAGCACACCAGGCCTCCCTGTCCTTCACCAACTCCCAGAGCTTACTCAAACTCCATTGAGTCGGTGATGCCATCCGGCCATCTCATCCTCTGTCATCCCCTTCTCTCGCCTTCAATCTTTCCCAGCATCAGTGTCTTTTCTAGTGAGTCACTTCTTCACATCAGGTGGCCAAAGTATTGGAGTTTCAGCTTCAACATCAGTCCTTCCAATGAATATTCAGGACTGATTTCTTTAGGATTGACTGGTTGGATCTCCTTGTAGTCCAAGGGGCTCTCAAGAGTCTTCCCCAACACCGCAGTTCAAAAGCATCAATTCTTCAGCGCTCAGCCTTCTTCACAGTCCAACCCTCACATCCATACATGACCACTGGAGAAACCATAGCCTTGACTAGACGGACCTTTGTTGGCAAAGTAATGTCTGCTTTTTAATAATGCTGTCTACGTTGATCATAGCTTTCCTTCCAAGGAGCAAGTGTTAAAACAAATGGACATAGATTTCCTATTTTTAATATGTTAATTAATATAATTTAGTATGTACAAAATAATATAACAATATATCTGTATTGTAATAATTCAGACATAACATATAATTTTTAAATGCATGCATTCAGAGAATCAGGGACATAGCAAACCATAGGCAGTTTTATTGTCCAAGACCTTTTTAAAGTTTTGTGTGATCACATAAACACCACATCATCACTTAATTGTTTTGCCTCACCAGTTACATTGCCGTGTTCATTAGAGTGTTACCACTTTTCTGCTTTCATCGTTGCCTGTATCGGTCTCACAGTGGGTATTTACATACCAGTGCACAGCAGCAGCTGACAGATCAATCACCCGTCACCTTAAAGTGCCCCTGTTTGGTGATAAGCCTTCATAGCCCTTAGTGATGAAACTATATTTAAGAAGTCAACAACTTTGTGACAGTTTTGTTATTCTAATTTCATGATCTGAGGCTAGAAATCTTTGTTTGACAACATTTGAATAAATTCTTTACAAATGGAACCCATAGTAAATAAGCAAATTTGACAGATTCCGCGGAGCTAGTAGATATCTGTGTTGTGGACAGTTGCTTCAGAACGGAAGGTGGCATTTGATTTGACTTTCAGTTCCAGTTCCAAGCTCTGGTGTTGCGTTTTAGAGTAAACTGGCCAGTGGGAACACTCGCCTCTTCCAGAGGTTCAGTGTGCACATGTGCGGGCCTATTGACTGGTCTTGCAGCTGTGGCTGGGTACTTTGCTATGTTCAGAGAGAGTGTTTTGTGGGCAAATACTGGGACATGGTAAGTACTAGGGTGAACTTTCTGGAACCACGGAATGGAGCCCTGGGAGTGGGACTGTTCCAGGAAACTTGCAGTTGTTTCCTTCCCCCTGGATGTCCCCGCTGTGACTCCTTGCTCATCACTTCCTGTCTGTCCTCATCCGCCTGGACTGCTGTGTTTCCTCCCTCGCCTGTGGCTGGCTTGACTTTTCTGGGATGAGGACGCTAAACCATGCTGCGGGGGACTTTGGAGAGGAAAGGGCACTTGGTGGGCCAAGTCCGTGGCTGTGCAGTGCAGAGTGAGGACAAGCAGATAAATGGGATAAGATGAGGTCCTGGGAATTCCCCGGGGAGACTCGCTTCCTGCCGGGAGTGCGGCAGTGAGCCAGTTGGCTCTGAGGGCCACCCTGGGGACCTCGAAGGCCTGTCTCTGCCAGCTGGTTGCCGGGTGGGGGTGGGCAGACGGGCGAGTACCCCCTGCCTTGCCAGCCTTGCGCTCAGCGGTGCCTCGAGAAGAAGTTCTTGAAGGCGCTGTTGTAGCTCTTGTTGAAGGCCGTGTAGATGAGGGGGTTGAAGAAGGAGTTGGAGTAGCCGAGCCACAGGAAGACGCTCTTCCAGGTGGCCGGGACGTCGCAGGCGCACAGGGGGCCGAGGAGCTCGGCGGTGAAGAAGGGGATCCAGCAGAGCACGAACACCCCGGTGAGGACGCCCACCGTGAGGGCGGCGCGCTGCTCCTTCTGCTCGCCCCCCGCGTCCCCGTCGGCCTGGAGGGTGGCTGTGGCGCGGCGCGGGGCGAGGACCACCTCAGGCCGCTGAGCTGCGCCCTTCACCTGGAGAAGGCAAACGGAAGCGTCAGGAGAGCTGCCCCCATCTCACGCCCGGGGCGGGCTGACCCGGGACACAAGGTGGGCCCGGTTTCCCGCACATGCACTTCATGGGAAAGCTTTCAGTTGTCCGTCGCAGGGACCCTACTGTCGGGTCCCCCACTCCCGGGCCAACAGAGTGGGGTGTTTGCTCACATTTTGACATCTTAAATCCTTTTGATCTCCTTCTGGTTTATCCCCTGCCCTGACTTTTATGGAAAACAAGAGATGCTAAACTCAGATTCCTTCCACCTCGGCTTGCCCAAGTCCCCTGGAAGGCAGTTTCTCCAGCTTCACGACCCTTCTCTAAGGAGGTGGAATTCCTAGGAAAGGAGGCTCTTTCCTCCATTCCAGCTTAATTTTTTTTTTCTCCAGATCTTTGGGGAACTGGAATAAGATGTGTCTGATAACAAGGCCCCTGAAACAGGAGGAAATGACAATGGGCTGATGTGCTAAATGAGCAAATTAGTTGACCCGTCACAATGTGGGGCAGCTTCTGGGTCGATCTATCATTCACTAGTGGAGAGACTACCCTGACACCAAACTCTGTCCTCTGCAGCTCCAGCTCTCTGTGGTCCCAGTGCACTTGACCTGGAGAGGTGCCCACTCACGCCCCAGTAGCACACAGCCTTCTAGGCAGTGGGCTAGGTCACAGGGTCTGTCTCTCTAACCCGCGTAACCCGTTCATGGCTGCATCTACAAACTGTAGTCAAGAGGAACTGTTTATAACTTGTCATATAGAATAATGGAGCTGAAAACAGGAACACTGTAGTTAAGGGAATGTTAGTTCCTGTGTGAATTACTAAATTTATGTGATAACCTTCCTGTCATCTGTTTGAAAGATAGTGAAACCCCAAGCATTATACAGGTAAAGAAAAGATTCATAAATATTGAAACAAGTGGTTCATTATTCTTCAGCTCTTAAAAGCATATATAGAATAAGTGGCGCCGACTGCTTCGCCTGCGTCTTCCCAGAGCCTCACCCCCGGGCGGAACCACAGTCGCCTTTCTTCTTGTATTAGTGTCTATCGTGGAGTGCGTTTCAGGGAGCTAATTTATAGAAGTGCAAGCACAGTATTCAGTTTCGTTTTTCAGCACAAAGGAAATAGGAAAAGTCACTAATTCCCTTAGTAAAACTCAACCTCAGAAGGTCATCGAGGAACCCATTGCCCTCCGTTTCCCCAAGGTGGCAATGAAACAGTAATTCCAGTCCTGACTCTTAAGTCCTTGAGAAGTTCTCTTGCCTTTCAGGCTTCTTCCTGAGCGATGCTGGCCGCTCACAGTTTTGAGGCTGTTGTGACCGACCCTTAACTCTCTGTAGCACACTTGTGTGAAGGTGGAGCATGTAGACCAGACTCCAAGCTCTGGGGTAACGGCGGAAATGAACACAGCAACACACAGCTAGGCACTGTGGCTTCCGAACCCCGGCCCACTCTCGGGAGCCTCTCCACCCCCGCCCCATCCCCGCTCACTGCCTGCCTGCCCCGAGGTGATCAGCGCCACTCCTGGTCAGCTCCAGAAGGCTGTCTGAGCCCTTCAGATATGCAGATTCCAGTTGTGAGACGCTGTGAGCCCCGCAGTGAGACTGCCTCCATGAGGCCAGCCTTTGGTGAGGGATGAGATACACTCCCAGTGCTCTGCTTTTCATCTGTGGGAGTTTTCTACTGCATAATGGGAAAAGTTACACAGCTTCCATTCTGAGGGGTCACCTTCTGTCCTACTGACGGAGACTGCTGGGACATTCAGACCCAGTCCTGACCTGTATCCCAAGGGACTCCACGTCAGAATACAGCACAGTACCTCTTTGTTCGTCTGAGAGATGAAGGATCACAGGGCTTTTGTTGTCCAGTTGTGTGCCATGCATTCAGGTGTAGGATATGAGTATGTCTATAAAGGTGAGCATCAGAGACGGAGGCCCAAGTGTCGTAAGACAGTTTCACGGCAGCCCATCCCTCAGGTCATCGTCCTCGTGGAGAAACATTAAATGCCCTACACGGGCCTGCTTGTGCAGGGGTGTGGCCGTTGCACTACGAAATCCTAAATGTTTTGGCCACCTGATGCAAAGAGCTGACTCATTAGCAAAGATCCTGGTGCTGGGAGAGATTGAGGGCAGGAGGAGAAGGGGGCAACGGCGGATGAGATGGTTGGATGGCATCACTAACTCAGTGGACATGAGTTGAGCAAGCTCCAGGAGATGGTGAAGAATGGGGAAGCCTGGTGTGCTGCAGTCCACGGGGTCGAAAAGAGACACTGCTGAGCAACTGAACAACTATAAAATCCGAGGTTCTTCCAGTATACTGTACCTAGGTTCTTTTGAATTTGAGCTGTTCCCATGCACAGCTTGTGTTCACTGAATTTGTGAGAATTCCGCACTGTACGAGAATTGATGTGTAAGTGTCTCTTAAAGCGCTCCCAGTTTTTCATTCCTAAGCTTGTCTTCAGGAGGATTTCTCCTGTCAGTGGGACCCACAAGTCCATGATCGCTTTCTCTGAGTTCTTAGCACAGCAGCTGGGGAGCACATTTGTGGGGCCCCTTTACAGTAGAGAACCTAAATTTATTTTTAACAATGCTTTTCCTGTTCCATGCGGTCTTCTCCCACTTCTTAGAATTCTAGTTTGAATTCAAGTTAAACTTTTCTCCCTAAACACATTGTTTTTATGGTTTGTTTTGAGTTGGGAATTTTTATAGGTTAGAGAACTCCTTGTTTCTCAGAAAAGCATACTCTCTATGACTTTGCTGAGAGATGTTGGTCATTTTGGGAGTCATTCAACACCAGCTCACCTGGTGAGTGTGTCATTGCTCTAGAACGGCTCCGCTGGAGGAGGGGCTTTGCTGCTGGGGAGTCTCAGCTCCCCGTGTTAGCAGATGGCTGGCTTGGCTGCTTACCCTGTGGCTTTCTGACTACAGGGCTCCTTAGCTCTGCTTGTAAGGCACTTACTCACGCCTGGGGTATAGACTCTGCTGATGACTCTGTCAGTTACTCAGCACATTTAGCAGAGCCACAGAGAGAGAGGTAGTGGGGTAAAAACAAGTGAAAGCATTCAAGCCAAGCTTCATGTTTCCCATTTATCTTTGTAGTCTTGTGTCATTTCTAAAGCACAAGCCTCACAATTTAAGACTCCCATGGAAAAAATTCTTCTAAATGAACAGTTGGCCTTGTATCTCCAAACAAATGAATTATTTGGGGGACATGTGCCTATGATTTAGACTTCCCATTCTTCCCAAATGGTTATGTGTTCAGCTGTGACCTACTGTATAGCACATGGAACTCTGCTCAGTGTTATGTGGCAGCCTGGATGTGTGTGTTGCGGGGGAGATTTTGGGGGAGGGTAGATACATGGATACATGGAGTCCCTCATTGTTCACCTGAACTGTCGCAACGTCGCTAATCGACTAGACCCAAATACAAAATTAAAAGTTTTTTAAAAACTGAAGCTTTTTTAAAAATGAAGATGGTTATGTGTTAGATAACTTGTTGCTATCTAAACCACTCAATCCTAAAGGAAATCAGTCCTAAATATTCAATGGAAGGATTGATGCTGAAGCTGAAACTCCAACCAACTCATTGGAAAAGATGCTGATGCTGGGAAAGATTGAATACAGGAGGAGAAGGGGATGACAGAGGACGAGATGGTTGGATGGCATCAGTGACTCGATGGACATCAGTTTGAGCAAGCTCCGGGAGTTGGTGATGGACAGGGAAGCCTGGTGTGCTGCAGTCCATGGGGTGGCGAAGAGTCGGACACGACTGAGTGACTGAACGGAACTGAACTTGTTGTTTAGTCACTAAGTTGTGTCCAACTCTATTGCAACCCCATGGACTGTAGCCCACCAGGCTCCATGGGTTTCCCAGGCTCAAATAATAAAGTAGGTTGTCATTTCCTTCTCCAGGGGATCTTTCTGACCCAGGGATCAAACCCACATATCCTGCATTGCAGGCGGATTCTTTACCACTGAGCTACCTGGGAAGCCTAGTTAAATAACTATTCACTAGTTAATCATAAATCTAGGATGTCCTTTTGTTTCCTCAAACTGTTCTGCTTCACCTCCTTATTAATATCACAGATAATCAATAGATTATAATCAGTAGTGGGTATTGCAATTAAGGGATGAAGGCTCTCACCCGGGAAGTGTGGCTTCGGGTGATTGCAGGTGAGACCAGACCATTGTCACATGCAGGATGTACCAGTGAGTCGGGATGTTTAATCTGGGAATGATCCTACCCACCTAGGGAGGGCTTTACAAGGGGCAGAATAAGAACGTTTCCACAAGCTTAGGAAAAGACCGTCTGTCCTGTAGCTGTGGTAACACAGCGCCTCGATGCTTGTTTAAACCCCTCCAGTGAATCCAGGATGGTCCAGCTCTGGGAACAGGCACTGGCAGAGCAGCCGGTGCTGGCCCTCACGTCTGACAGTCAGCCCGCTGGGGCGAGGTGCGCCCCAGTGCATGTCCCCAAGCAGCAGTGAGACCACAGTGGCCTCACTGAGTTACCCCCTGTGTGGGGAATGTCCACTCAGTGCTCCTCTCAATGCCCTCTCATCCTCGAGCACAACACTGTCTCCCTCGATGCCAGGTGTCCTGCTCTGCTCCGGGAGATGGTGCCAGACAGGTGTAGCTTTCTCTCAGTCTGTAGCAAGCCGTGATTTTATTTCAGCTGCTGTCGTTTTGAGGACCCTTCACAGGATACTTGGACTACAGGTGCATTCACAGAGCCCTGGACCCCAGCCGCCGTGGGTCTGCAGACGCACACCAGTCTCAATGAGCTGAGTGCCAGCCCGCTCCACTGGGCTCTTCTCACTCTCTGTATTTTGTTATCCAAAGATTTGCAACCACGTGTGTCTTTGAATGGTCTTCCCTGATGGCTGAGAGTGTAAAGAATCTGTGATGTAGGAGACACAGGTGATGAGCATTCCATTCTTGGGTCAGGAAGATTCCCTGGAGAAGGGAACAGCAACCCACTCCAGTATTCTTTCTAAAAAATCCCATGGACAGAGGAGCCTGACAGGCTACAGCCCACGGGGTCACAAAGAGTCAGACATGACCAAGTGACTAAGCACGCACACACACATGTATTTGAATAAGATCATTCAGCTTAGGTCTTCATATCAAATAACTGGACCTTGTTAGAAAGGTGCGCTGTTTGGAAGTTGACTCACATCTTCTTATAAAGCTGTTAGGTCTCTTGCTGGAGGTATACCACTGAGCAAAAATGTTATGCCATAACCTACTTAATATATTGTTGTTTTCTTTGTTTTGGCTGTTGTTTGTCTAAATATGCAAACTCTTATTTTCATAGATTTTTTTAGTTTAATTTTTGTCCTGGAATACCTTTTATTTTTCTGTTGAATATAAAAAGGATTGTTCTATAAGGTGCTGGCTTTATAAGCTTCTAATCTTTTCCAAGCCAGACCTGAGGGCTAATGATTTGCAGACCATTAGACTTAATAACCAATTTGTCAAAAAGCAATTGATCAAACTTTGCTTCAAGTTTTTCACAAAACTTAAGTGAGAGCATTCCCTATCTTGTCAGTTTATGGAATAAATATCACCTTGTGTAGTTGGCATTCCAGCTCATTGATGATTGGGTTGGTCATCATAAGGCCCCTTCTTGGCCTCTGGTCAAGGATCTGAGAAACCGTTCACACGCACAGACTGTTGGCCAACCCTGGTGGCCTTTTTCTTGTGTGTCGTGGTTTGTCTTAGTCAGAGTCTCAGCCTTCTTCTTTGTGAACTTCTATTTTAACTTGCACTATAATCCTAGCTCTCACTCTTTTCTTGATAAATGTGAAAAAAAGTTTTTCACATAATAATCTCTGAAAGTCAAAATCAATAAATTAACATATTTAAGTTAGAAAACAAACACTGAACAGTTGAGAGTCAGCTTTTTTAGTTGTTCTGCTAAGGCCTTAAAGTCTAACTCTGAGTTGGTCCTAAAGATTTTGTAACTTTCCAAAACCTCCCCTCGACAGGAGACTGTTGGATCCCACCAAAAAAAAGATACCCCACATCCAAGGGCAAATGAGAAGCCCCAACAAGATGGGTAGGAGGGGCAAAATTGTGTTTAGAATCAAACCCCATACCCATCTGAGATGCTTGGAGGGCTCAAACAAAACCTTGTGCACACCAGGACCCAGGGACCCCACAGAGACTGAGCCAGACCTGCCTTTGAGTGTCTGAGTGTCTCCTGCTGAGGCTGGGTCAGCAGTGACCTGCACAGGGACAGGGGCTCTGGCTGCAGCAGACCTGGGAGGTGCGGCATGTGGCCTAAGCCCTCCTGGAGGAGGTCACCACTGGCCCTACCATAGAGCCACCGAGCAGATGACCCACAGACTGGAGAACAATTATACCAAAGAAATTCTTGCACTGTTGCAAAAGTTCTAGGACCCAAGACAGAATTCCCAACCTGGAGATCCGGCAAAGGGACTGAGAACCCAGGGAATTTGACTTTGAAGTCCAGTGGGATTTGCTACAGAACTTCCACAGGAAACGGGCACTGGAAGGGCACAAACAAAACCTTGTGTGCACCAGGAACCCAGGAGAAAGGGCAGGAACCCAAGAGACTGAGCCAGACTTGCCAGTGAGTATTTGGGAGTCTCTGGTGGAGGTGAGGGTCAGCAGTGGCCTGCCGCAGGGTCAGGGGCACTGGAGACAACAGTCCGGCATAAGTCCTTTTGAGGGAGATGCCACTGCCCCTACCATATTTTGGCCTCAGGCCAAACTACAGGGAGGTAACAGCCCCACTCCAAAACAGAAAATTGGGTTAAAGATTTGCTGAGCATGGCCCCACCCATCAAAGCAAGACCCAGATTCCCCCACAGCTAGTCCCTCCCATCAGGAAGCTTCCACAAGCCTCTTATCCTTCTCCATCAGAGGGCAGGCAGGCTGAAAACCACAATCAGAAAACTAACAAAACTGATCGCATGGCCCACAGCCTTGTCTAACTCAGTGAAACTATGAGCCGTGCTGTGTAGGGCCACCTGAGACGGATGGGTCATGGTGGAGAGTTCTGACAAAACGTGGTCCACTGGAGAAGGGAACAGCAAACCACTTCAGTATTCTTGCCTTGAGAACCCTGTGAACAGTCAGTTCAGTCGCTCAGTCATGTCCAACTCTTTGTATAGGAGGCGGTGATCAAAACCATCCCCAAGTAGAAGAAATGCTAAAAGGCAAAATGGTTGTCTGAGGAGGCCTTACAAATAGCTGAGAAAAGAAGAGAAGCTAAAGGCAAAGGAGAAAAGGAAAGATATACCCACCTGAATACAGAGTTCAAAAGGAAAGCAAGGAAAGAAAAGAAAGCCTTCCTCAGTGATCATTGCAAAGATATAGAAGAAAACAGTAGAATGGGAAGGGCTAGAGAAATCTTCCTCTTCAAGAAAATTAGATACCAAGGGAACATTTCATGCAAAGATGTGCACAATAAAGGTCAGAAACAGTATGGACCTAACAGAAGCAGAAGATATTAAGAAGAGGTGGCAAGAATACACAGAAGAACTATACAAAAGAGATCTCAATGACCCAGATGACCACGATGGTGTGATCACTCACCTAGAGCCAGACATCCTGGAGTGCACAGTCAGGTGGGCCTTAGGAAGCACTGAACAAAGCTAGTGGAGGTGATGGAATTCCAGTTGAGCTGTTTCAAATCCTAAAAGATGATGCTGTGAAAGTGCTGCACTCAATATGCCAGCAAATTTGGAAAACTCAGCAGTGGCCACAGGACTGGAGAAGGTCATTTTTCATTCCAATCCCAAAGAAAGGAATTGCCAAAGAATGTTCAAATTACTGCACAATTGCATTCATCTCACATGCCAACAAAGTAATGCTCAAAATTCTAGTAAGGTGTCAACAGTATGTGAACCGAGAACTTCCAGATGTGCAAGCTGGATTTAGAAAAGGCAGAGGAACCAGAGATCAAATTGCCAACATCCATTGGATCATAGAAAAAGCAAGAAAATTCCAGGAAAATATCTACTTCGGCTTTAAATTGACTACACCAAAGCCTTTGTGTAGATCAAAATTCAGTTCAGTTCAGTTGCTCAGTTGTGTCTGACTCTTTGCAACCCCATGGACTGCAGCACACCAGGCCTCCCTGTCCATCACCAAAATAAACCATGGAAAATTCTTAAAGAAATGGGAATACCAGACCACCTTACCTACCTCCTGAGAAATCTGTAGGAAGGTCAAGAAGCAACAGTTAGAACCGGACATGGAACAACGGACTGGTTCCAAATTGAGAAAGGAGTATGTCAAGGCTGTACATTGTCACCCTGCTTGTTTAACTTATCTGCAGAGTACATCCTGTGAAATGTCGGGCTGGGTAAAGCACAGGCTGGAATCAAGATTGCCAGGAGAAATATCGCAACCTCAGATGATGGCACCCTTATGGCAGAAAACGAAGAGGAACTAAAGAGCCTTTTGATGAAGGTGAAAGAGGAGAGTGAAAAAGCTGTCTTAAACTCAGCATTCAAAACACGAAGACTATGGCATCTGGTCCCATCACTTCATGGCAAATAGATGAGGAAACAATGGAATCAGTGACAGACTTTATTTTCTTGGGTTTCAAAATCACTGCAGATGGTGACTGCAGACTTGAAATTAAAAGACTCTTGCTCCTTGGAATAAAATCTATGACCAACTCAGACAGCATATTAAAAAGCGGACATTACTTTGCTGACAAATGTCCATCTAGTCAAAGCTATGGTTTTCCAGTAGTCATGCATGGATGTGAGAGTTGGACCATAAAGAAAGCTGAGTACCAAAGAATTGATGCTTTTGAAGTGTGCTGTTAGAGAAGACTCTTGAGAGTCCCTTGGACTGCCAGGAGATCAAACCAGTCAATCCTAAAGGAAATCAACCCTGAATATCCATTGGAAGGACTGATGCTGAAGCTGAAACTCCAATACTTTGGCTACCTGATGCAAAGAACTGACTCATTGGAAATGACCCTGATGCTGGGAAAGATTGAAGGCAGGAGGAGAAGGGGATGACAGAGGATGAGATGGTTGGATGGCGTCACCGACTCAATGGGTGTGAGTTTGAGCAAGCTCTGGGAGTTGCTGATGGAATGAAAAGCCTGGTGTGCTGCAGTCCATGGGGTCACAAAGAGTCGGATACGACTGAGCAACTGAACTGAACTGAAAACCTCCCCACCTTACACATCCACAGCCCTGATATTTCTACTCAGCTTTTCCTAACTTCCTAAATGAACTATCTTTTCCTCAGGGGGTTCCTCAGTAAAACACAGTCACATTGTAAAATTGCCAGGTAAGAAGTCAAACTTACGGAATGTCAGTTAAAACCTTGACTGAGAGCTGAGATACAGGCTATAAGGAAGAATTTTTCTAAAGTGAAAGCCACTCAGTCATGTCCAACTCTTTGTGATACCATGGACTGCAGCCTGCCAGGCCCCTCTGTCCATGGGGATTCTCCAGGCAAGAATACTGGAGTGGGTAGCTGTTATCTTTTCCAAGGGATCTTCCCAACCCAGGGATCAAACCCAGGTCTCGCACATTGCTGACGGATTCTTTACCACCTGAGCCACCAGGGAAGCCCCTAAACTTCAGGGAGAAGGGCAAAAAACTGTTGTAGAATTTAGAATTTTTAAAGAGTACTGAACAAAATCCTTATTGTGCTAGACTGCAGATCAGCAGCACCTAGTGAAATTAATTAAAATTTCCCTTAGATGAAAAATATTTAAAACTAGAAGGATAGAAGCGAGAAGAGCTATATAACCTGGCAATGAAAAATTTAAGTGTAAACTAAAACAATTTCAGAAGCCATTTTTTTTAGAGAAGATTGATTGAGGATTCAAAATTGTAAAATGTATAGAAAATTTAAAAGCAGTATTCTGATATAAACCCAACGGCTGACATATGGTTTTGTCCTAAATGGGCTCAAACCTGAATTAGGGAACTTAATAAGAAAAAATAAATTTAAATGTAAAATTGCCAATTTAGAAAATACCCAGTATGGGGCTAAATGCTTCCAAATACCCTTGGAAAGTAGGTAATAAGGGGTAGGAGAGAGGTTCAGGAGGGAGTGGACGTGTGTAAACCTATGGCTGATTCACGCTGGTGCATGGTAGAAGCCAACCCAACGTTGTAAAACAAGCATCCTCAGTTAAAAATAAAAAGAAAGCAGATAATCAATACAAGATATGGCTCTCTAGATAAAACATCGAGAAGCACCTCTGTTTTAAAAGATTTGAGTGCCTAGATAAGGCCCACAGTAAATGTAAGCAGCAGACGTAAACTTGAAAGCAGCAATATCTCCTTTTGGCTAAAAATCAAAATGACAACCATCTGAAATCTGCCCAGTGAAGTCACCCCAAGGGAGATATTATCACCCAACAGCATCCTGTCCGTCCAGACTTTGAGGGGGAATTGCCTTAATTGTGGGTGTACAACAGAACAGCTTCCTTGTTTATGGTGTGGCTATTGAAAAGGCTCGAGGGAAAAAAACCTAAGTTAATGGAAGAATTCGGTGAGAATCTTGAATAATCCTGTGTGCCAACTTGTAGCTGGTATTTCAGGATCCTTATGAGAATCCTTTCATTCGGTTTAACACAACTACACATATAGTAAGTAGAATCTGCTTCCAGATAAAACACACTGCCGTCCTTCAACATTATCAGCTATAACCAGTCTGTTTGTGAGCGCATCTGCACTGTGTGTCATTCAGGACATCACTGGAGAAACAGCCGTGGTCCTCGAGCCCTTGTGGACAAGAGGCATCACAGACAGACGGATGAGGCAGAACACATGAGAGTTCAGACGGGCGCTCCTGGCTTGTCGTGAGGTTGCCACTTTGTCCCGATGTGAACGTGCTGGGGCATGCTCCAGGTGGGCTGATCCAACCGCATGGCACCTGTCTAAGAACTATTGTCTGTTGAAGCCCACCCCTCCATTCAGTGATCAAGGCTTTGCCTCCATGCCTCAGAGACATTACTTGCATCAATTAAACTAGTCAACACATCTTCAGAAGTTTTTTTTTCTTTTTACATTAAGCCTTTAAACCTTACGTTACCACGCGCAGTAAATCCCCATTGCTAACTGAAACCACCCAGCGTTTTTCTGAGAGTTGGTTAATCTGGTTTAGTGTCCATGGTCCAGAGCTTTGACTGCTTCTGCCCAGCGCTGTCCTGACAGGCGACCGAGCACGTCGATCGCTGTGCAGTCTGAACATCAGCTCTCCACGGACGAAACTTCAAGGAGAACCAGCAACGGAGCTGAGAAGCTGGACAGTCCTGACGGTCTCTCTGGAGTGAGGACCAAGAGCTGGGGGGTGAGAGCCACGTGCTCCTCAAACTTGGGGCAAGTCCGCGTGTTCTGCGCCCGGAACCAGCCTTCGATGTACTGTCAGTCAGTCAAGGACATTTCGTCTCAGGGGGCTAGGTTTTACAAGCCCCGCTGCCGTGTCAGCCCCTCACTTCTGGAACTTAGGCAGCCAGGCCTGGATTCACTCCAGTAACGCCCGGCCAGCAGAGCTGCTCATACAGCTGATGTCAACCCGCTGAGAACCCGGGAAGTCCCCCAGGTGCTTACAGGCGGCAAATCCAGCTGTGTCTTCACGTCGGAGCCTCAGTCGCGGTTTCATCAGACTGTGTCAAGGCAAGACCTCATGTTTCCGGCTTTCATCTCCGTGCCTGACAGTGGTCAGGCTTTCAGTGCACATCTGAGGAAAACTCAGAAGGTAAAGAAGCAGGGAAGAAGCGTCGTGTTTCCCTAGGCAACAGGGCTCGTTGGCGGTAGAACTGTATTTAGAAACTTCGGCACATGCTACCACCAAGAAATCAGGAAGCCTGGCTTTTAATCCACCCTCCACGGTAACGTGAGAACAAGGCCAGCTCCACATTTCAGATGGAGCCCTGGATCGCTTAGAGGCCTTGCAAAGCCATGGGGCCCATTTTTGAAAGTTACCTGGCAGAGAAAGAACATGAAGCGGTGCTTTGCTTCTGCCGTCTCCAGACCTGAGTAGTGATAGCCCCTTTTCCTTCTGCTCCAAGCCCTCCAGGACACAAGGACAGTTGCCGTTCCCTTTTAAAGCCGTTCGGTGTTGATCACAAATTGTGTTTACCTGGGTGAGCATCCTGGCAGAAGAAGATCCGTGTAAGGAGGGCTGTGGTGGGCCGTCTGCCAGCCCCCTTATTCCTGACTGGGAACTGCAGGGGTGCACACACGTGGACACACCGGGTGGTTTGGGGGCACTCCTACTTGTCGGCACTCCTTGTCCAGTGTAGAAATCTCATGGGCCAGGGTTTCCCACATTTGTCCCTGTTGACATTAATCTGTCACTAATTCTTTGCTGTTCAGGCTGTGCTGTGTGTCGCACCCTGTCCCACATGTCGATAACCAGAAACAGTATCAGAGAGCCAGACATTCCGAATGTTTCCTCGGGTGGGGGAGGGTCATTTGGGTGAGACTGTTTTTGTAGATAAAAGGACAGAGGGCCTCTCACCCCCTTTTCCTTCTTTCTTCTAGAATGATGCCCTTCCCCTTCTCCCCTGCCTTCAGCTCTGGTTCCTCTAAGCTTGATTGACTGGTTATGCTTGGAATTAGCTTCTGACTCTTGAAAACCACAATCCTATCACAGTGCTCACACCACACGTTCCTCTCCCTGCGTTAGACTCTTCCTAGGCAAAGATGGTGTCTTTATCATCCTCTTACCCCCAGCAGCCAGCCCGTAGCACTCACTCAGTGTGCTCATTGAATTGATGTTGTTGTTCCCGAGCCGGTAACAGAGATGGGTGCTGCGTGGATTTCTGATCTAACTTACACATGTGAATTAGGTTCAAGGGGTCACCCTTGGCAATGAGTGGGAGGGTCTGAACTCTCGTGGTTCCTGAATCTTGCATCACAGGGTCAGATTACTAAGAGTTAACAAAAAGCAGGAGGTGTGGGTGGAGAGAAGATGGGGACTGAGCCCTCCCTGGTGCTGGAGCAGTTGCTGGACCTTAAATGCTCCTCACACGGAGCTAGGGAGTTGTCTGCCTTAGGTTTTAATCCCCACCCCCCCCTCAGCTTTCCTCCTGTGCCAGGAGGCAAGCCAGTGATCCTCAGCACATGTGGTCTGGCTGGGGGTGGGGCTGGGGCAGGGGTAGCCCCAGAAAGCAGCACCATGGCTCGCAGGAGCAGATCGCAGATGCAGGCTCTGAGACAGACGTGTGAGCAACATCTGATCTTGCATCAGGAGAGGAGGATACTGAGAATGACGGTAATCCATGAGACACCACATTTTTGAAAAATTAATTGCTATAATTTGCAAAGAAAAAATTACATGGGGTTGAAACACTAACATGCTTTGCTTGGTATATTCCTGCCAAGTCCTCCTGCCAGGTCAGATCACTGCCCCTCTTCCCACCCCTCAAACACCCCCTCTTAAGCACAGGAGTCTGCACATTTATCTTTTATCTGGTGCAGCCCTGGACACCAGCTTCTTCAGACAGACATTCTAAAGGCAGTTATAGACCCACAGAATTTTCAGGCCTAGTGGAACCTGAAGAATTCTATAGTTCAGACCTTCATACATGTGAGGAAATTAACAATGCATGAGCGATGGCATGCTCTGTGAGCAGAGCAGAGCGGGTGATGCTTTCTCTCTGCCGTTTGACCCCCTTCCCTTCCTCCCCTCCCTTGCCCTAAAATACTAAAAATTTTCCACCTCCCACTAACGTGGGGGAAGGTGTGCCGGAGAAGAGGCCTGTGCAAATGCAAGCAAAGTGTTTTTTAAGGCTCCCTTTAACACCCACCTGCACGGTTTCGGATATGGGTGAGACGCTGTTGGTCTTCCGGGGGCCCACGCGGAGCTTGGCGGCCTTGTAGATCTTCCAGTACACAAAGAGCACCACGCCCAGCGGCAGGTAGAAGGCGCCCACGGTGGAGAAGACGGTGTAGGAGGGCTCGCGGCTCACCTGGCACTCCTGGCTGCCCTCCGAGTAGGTCTCCCCCCAGCCGAAGAGCAGCGGGGCCAAGGAGATGACGGCGGAGAGCGCCCAGGTGAGCGCGATCATGACGTTGGAGACGCGCCTGCGGGCGCGGAGTGTGTACTCCAGGTGACGGGAGACGGACCAGTAGCGGTCCAGCGCGATGGCCGTCACGCTCCAGATGCTGGCCGTGCAGCAGAGCACATCGCACGCGACCCACAGCTGGCACAGCCGCCGGCCCAGCTGCCAGCGGCGCCCGCACAGCTCGTGCACCAGGCTCAGCGGCATGACCAGGGCGGCCACCAGCACGTCCGAGATGGCCAAGGACGCCATCAGGTTGTGCGGAACGCGGTGGAACGTGCGCACGCGGAGAATGGTCGCCAGCACCAGCAGGTTCCAGGCGAACGTGGCCGCCACCAGGAAGCCCAGCAAGGTCAGGACAAGCACCCCGAAGACGGAGAGCAGGGGCAGGCTGGGGCGCGGGTCTGCGGCGTCGAAGCTGCTGCGGTTGGTTTCCCCAGGGGCGGCGGTGGAGAGGGTGAAGTAGCTGAGGTTCGCAGGCGGGTCCATCTCTGGGTCAGGAGGCCGGCTCCGTGGCGTGTAGGAAAGGGGCGCTCAGGAGAACGCGCGGTGGCCACTCTGCTGGAAGCCACACCGGAGGCTTGTCCCCTCTGGCCAGAGGCAGGGTTTCTGGGGAGCGCCTGTGAAACGGGCCGATCTCCTGCATCCGTGGGAGACGGTGTGGCGGAGGGGCGGGCGCTGGGCTGCAAGCCAGCGGCAGATCTGAAGTCCTCGGAGGCTGGGGGCTGCGTCTCTCAGCCAGGGCCCGCCTAAGGGTCTCACGCCCAAGGCGCTTCGCCTCGGCGGAGACACAGCACTTTGTTTCCCTAGAGTCGAGGGTCCCCCAAGTGTCGGGGACAAGCTGCGCGGCCCCGGGGCGTGTGGCCGCCGAGAGGGCTGGTACGTCAGCGCAGTAGTTCTCGCCGCGTGGCCTCCCCGCCCGCCCCTTTCTCCCCGCAGCGGCCGCGGGTTGCAGCCGCAACTCCGCGCTGGGGGAAGCCCGGCAGGGACTCGCCTTCTGCTCGGCCCCGGCCCCTTCCCGCCCCGTGTGGGGCCGCGGCCCCGCAGAGCGAGTGCTGGCGCGCCCACCCGGACCCGCCTTATCAAACTGGGGAGCCAGCCTACGTAAAGCATCAGCTGATGAGGCCGCCTCTCGGCCCCGAGCGCGCCGCGGTGGCGCTGTCCCGGGTGCTGCCGGCTGTCCCCGCCCCGGCCCGCGCGCGCGGGGCTCGCTGCTGTCCATGGTTCTGCCGCTTCCCCCCTAAATGAGCGCCCTTCGTGGAAAGAGTTTACCAAAGTACTTTCCTTGAAATATTCCTCTAGCACTCCAAACCCATGGCCTTTCTAGGGGTGGTCTTATACCTTGAGAGGGTTCTTCGCTTTCCACAGGTCTTTCTTTTAACACCTGTCTTCCGAGTTAAGCTTCCGAGTAAAAAGCTTCCCTGGAGGCTCAGACAGTAAAGCGTCTGCTTGCAATGCGGGAGACCCGGGTTCAGTCCCTGGGTCAGGAAGATCCTCTGGAGAAGGAAATGGCAACCCACTCCAGTACTCTTACCAGGAAAATTTCATGGACAGGGGAACCTGGCGGGATGCAGTCCATGGGGTCGCAAGGAGTCCAAGACGGCTGAGCAACTTCACTTTCCGAGGTAAGGGTCAAATATGATTTCACTGGCTTTTCGGCTCTGAAAGATTTCAGTACCTGATTGCCTGCTTCTTACACAACACCTGGCACTTCCCTTAGAGGGTTGTTTTCCTTTAAGAAGGAAGAGCAGGATAGCAGTTGGCTGCTGTCCTAGAGGTGCTGAGGTATTGGAGCTAGAATGTTTAGACCATTTTCTCCAAGTCATAGAGAAGTTGCAGTCTCCAGTGAGCTCTACCACATTTGCTTCTTGTGAAGGGAAAAAAATGGATGCAAGTTGTTATAAAAGCTCCATTTCACAAAAAGGAGGAGGGCACATTTAACTCTTTCCCCACACACACTCACATAGCCACACACACAAACCCACAGTAACTGAGAAAATATCAAAGTTCCTATACAGAAGTCATGATTTAAAGCACTCACAGATAGACACATGACATAGCAAGATAAAATAACTTAAAATCAGGAAAGTGAGATGACAGAAAAGCAAGATGGCATTAAGCTTTCTGTTTTTACAAAGTGCATACAATGGGTGTCATTGAATCCTATTCATTCACGAGTGGTTGTCCACAGATTTGGTTGGAAACTTTTTAACTGTTCGAAAATGAGAAAAAGATAGGGTTCCCAGGTGGCACTACTGGTCAAGAACTTGCCTGTTAATGCAGGAGACATAAAAGACACAGTTTCATCCCTGGGTGGGGAAGATCCCCTGGAGGAGGGCATGGCAAACCACTCCAGTATTCTTGCCTGGAGAATCCCATGGACAGAGGAGCCTGGCGGGCTGCAGTCCATGGGGTTGCAGAGAGTCAGACATGACTGAAGGGACTGAGCACATGTGCACCAGGTTCTGCTTCTAAGGGAGTGAAACAAGCCCCAGGAGACTGCTCTGAGAAGAGAGAAGCCCCCCTCCCTGTGAGCTCAGAGGAGAGGACACAGCTAGGGAAAGTTGATGAGAATGTTGTTCATTAAATAAAGGTTGTTTGCAGAGCTGCTTCCCCAAATGTCTCCTGGAAACAGCTGACGGTGGCTGCCTTGCACACCGCTACTCCATGTGGCTCTAGTCAAGGGGCAGACATGGTTGTTTAGAGACCGTCACGTTTTTGGAGTCACAGAGCTAATTAGAATGAGATGTAGACAGTCTCCTTCTTTGGAAAAAAAAAAAAGTGCTCTGAACAGTTCTACCTTCTGTTGCAGGGGTCCATGGCTGGGTGGGATGGCTCAGCCGTACTTATGATTAAGGAAGGCCTGGATAATGACATGTGTCAGAACAGATGTGGAAGACATCGTGCGTGCTCAGTCATGGCAGTCCTGTCCGACTCTTTGTGACCCTGAGGACTGTAGCCCAGCGGGCCCCTCTGTCCGTGGGACTCTCCAGGTAAGAATACTGGAGTGGGTTGTCATGCCCTCCTCCAGGGGATCTTCCCAGCCTGTATCTCCTGCATTTACAGGCAGGTTCTTTAGCGTTAGTGCTACCTGGGAAGCCCTTGGAAGACATCATGGGCTTGAAATGATATCCCCCACCCCCACCCCCCAGGACTGCCTGGCACAGCTGTCTGTACTGATCATTAAGTGAGCAGCTGTCCAATAAGGGACAAAGCCAGGGATAACTGAGGATATTTTGTGCAAATGGGAGCATCATAAATTTGAGAATCGATGAGAATGTTCTACGAAAGAGGAGATCCAATGGAATATTTCCAGAAGAGCCAATTTCTGTTGAGAAATCCTGTTTTAGTTTCTTACACAGACACAAAGGAAAGATCAGAACACTTTAGCTTTTTAATCTTAAAGCATGGCCACAGGTTTAACTTGAAAAAATGCAAACAGGTGCAAAGCTCTCATCTGCCATAAAGCTCTTCAGAAATGCCAGTTTTGGGGAATAGGGTTTTCTTGTTTACTGCATGTAGTCTGTATCCCCTCTCTCCTAAACCCTCATTTTGAAGTCCTGATCTCTAGTACCTCAGAATGTGACTGTATTTGGAAATAGGGTCTTGAGAGATAAGATTAAGTTAGAGTGAGGCTATTAGAGGGGGCCCTTGTTGAATCTGACTTGCATTCTTATAGAAGAGGAAGCTGGACACCCAGCAGCACCAGGATGTTGGTGTGCCGAGGAAAGACAGCAAAGACCCAGCAAAGCGGAGGCCATCTAAAGCCCAGGGCGAGGCCTCAGGAGAAGCCACACCTGATGGCACCTTGCTTTTGGGCTTCCAGCCTGCAGAACTGTCAAACATAAAGTAAATCCCTGTTTCTTAAGCTGCTGTGTGCTGTTTTGATACGGCCCTCTGGCAAAAGAATACACCATCAACAAAAGGTACTTGCTGAAAAGATGCAACCAGATAACTAACTAGGGTGATAGGCTGTGTGGTGGTTTTATAGACCCATTAACCAATTGTAGGACAGCTACCAAAACATGTCTTTATAAAACGTAATTTGTGCCATTCTGGCAACAATTAGATTGCAGGCTCAGTTGTCTATTGAAGTTACTTACAGTTCGTGATTAAGCCAAAGAAGCATATTTATTTTACATTTTCTTATTGGGAAAGTATGCCTCTGTTTCATTCAAGTAGGAACTGATTCTTAACTGAAAGTTTGAAAGTAAGAAAAAAATTAGAAACGCAGAATAGAACCTAATTCTGCTCTACTTGCAAGGGTCTGATGGGTAAGATTTTTTTCCTACCCACCCTAACCACCACAGTTTTATGAAATCAATGATTCATTAACAGATAATCCTTCTTACAGAAAATCTGTATTATATACCAGACATTAAATGATATCCCCATGTGATCATACATCAGAAATTTCTATCGGGAATTCTCTCAATGGTTATTTCTCCAGTTCCCAAGTGCATGATTGGAATACACTTAATGGCAGTGGGTAGACCCCCTGGTTCCTTGACCTGGGCGGGTAGAAGCTGTTGTAATAAGGAAGGCCAAGAGAAAGTCTCCAAAATATCTCCTCCGACCTGGCAGCCAACACAGCAGAAAGAGCAGCACACGGCTGAGGGGAGTCGTGTTCTTTGGTCCTTGGTCCCGGCAGCCCCAGTGGGGTCCTGGGGGGGACAGGGGTCAGCCCCGAGCTCGGTTGTGCAGGACTGGACCACATCCCGGCTAGGGTGGGTGAGCACAGCCTCCAGTGCCTGGCGGGCAGCCACCAATCTGGCTCCATCCCTATCACTCTGGAGAATCAGAGCGGCTCTGGCTCCCTTGGAACAGCCAGCGGCAGCCAGGACGAGGTTTCTGCACCAGGGCGAGGCTAGCTTTCTCTCCCGCTGCCTCCAAATGGTCTGAAGGGCCCTGGGTCGTCTAGACTGGTGGTTTCAAAGTGTGGTTCCTAATCCTTTCCAGTGGGTCTGCAAGGTCCAAACTGTTTTCACAATAACAGAAAGATATCGTTGGCTTTTCTCATAGTGTTGGCGTTTCACCAAGGGTGTGGGTGGATGGGGAGGAGACCTGCCCAGTGCTCACGCAGAGTAGTCATGTGAAGCCGCAGCAGTCGTCACGGGCCTTCCTCACTGCTGTGCTCTCACAGGAAAAGGAAACTCTATAGGGCTCACTTACAGGTGTCCTAGGGAAGCAGAGACATCACTTTGCCAACAAAGGCCCGTCTGGTCAGAGCTGTGGTTTTTCCAGTGGTCATGTGCAGATGTGAGAGCTGGACTATAGAGAAGCCTGAGCGCTGAAGAATTGATGCTTTTGAACTGTGGTGCTGGAGAAGACTCTTGAGAGTCCCTTGGACTGCAAGGAGATCCAACCAGTCCATCCTAAAGGAAATCAGTCCTGAATATTCATTGGAAGGCCTGATACTGAAGCTCTAATACTTTGGTTACCTGATGCAAAGAGCTGACTCATTGGAAAAGACCCTGATGCTGGGAAAGATTGCAGGAGGGAGAAGAAGGGGACGACAGAGGATGAGATGGCTGGATGGCACCACCGACTCAGTGGACATGGGTTTGGGTAAACTCCGGGAGTTGGCAATGGACAGGGAGGCCTGGCGTGCTGCAGTCCATGGGGTCGCCAAGAGGCAGACACGAGCAAGCGACTAAACAGCAGCAGCGCTGCTGGCCTCCAGCACAGGGCATGGCGAATGCAGGCAGAAGCCCCAAGAGCCCGCTTTCTGGAGAAGAAATACCTTGGTACTTACCATCTTTTATTCTCCTGGCTGAAGTTACTCACTAGCCTAAAACAAACGAGCTATTGACGGTGATGAGACTTTTGAACTAGTGTATGTAGAAGAAGAGGACACGTTTTACGTGTTTCAGCCTTGAAATGTCTTATGTCCTGAGGGGACTGAGCTTGAATGCTCAAATTACCGTTACATTGGTAAAGTTAAATTGCCACCTTGGGAGGGCTCTAATGCGATGAGTAACTTCACGTCCTGTAAATAAGCGAGTGCACTTCACTCCTGGAACAGGTGCGGAGGCCACAGACATTCCTAGTGTGCCTCCCGCAGGCCCTCTTTTCTCCCTCAAGTGTCTGGATGAAAGGGCAAGAAAACAGTGCGGCTCGGGGATTGGGGGAACAGGCGGCCTCCTGTCTCTGTGCCTGCAGCGGGCAGTTTCCTGCCTCCCTGGCTGGCCAGGCATCTTTCAGGAAGCTGGCATTTTCTCTGCTTGGCAGTGGGGCGAGCAGCAGCAACCAGGGCATCTGGTGAGGTCAAGTCTGTTTGCAGTTACCGGAGCCGTCTGGCTTTCTGAAGAGTGGCTGAGGGCACTGTTTGGGGGAAATCTATGCCTCCTCTGCACATAAAAGGATGTCGGGGACTTCCCTGGCGGCCCAGTGGCTAAGACTCTGCACTTCCAACGCAAGGGTTGTGGCTTCGATCCCTGGGCGGGGAGCTAAGATCACAGGTGGTGAAGAACGCGACCAGAAAAAAAAGAGAAGAAAAGGACAGGGGTTCTTGAGAATCCCTGAAGCCCAGAGCTTGCAGACTGGCCCTTTCTCAAGCCAGTCTCTGAACTGCCCACACCTCCCTCCCTGACTTGGGGTGGGGGCGGGAGGAAAGTTGCGCAGATCTTGGCTCCTCCCTTGCTTCCCATCCTCGTTTTGCCTGCTGGGTCAGGGAGTCAATGTGGACAATCTGCAGCCTGTAGGTTTTCCGTTCTGACTGAGCACTCAGGAACGGTCTGCATACTCACTGGACACCCCCCGCCCTTGCACTGGGGCTCAGAGTCTCTCATCTGGCCTCTGTAACCCTCTGGCTGGGGGACCACGATGGAACGCGGACGCCCGAGAGATGCACAGCAGCAAGGATACGGTTTCTTATCCGAGTCGCTCCCCATCAAAACTGGGATGGAGACCTGGGTACAAGTAATCTGGGGGGAGTTGACCTCAGAGAGTGGGAGTGGAGGAGCAGGGAGATGGGACAGGAAGCCAGGGAGAGTGGTGCAGAGCTCCCTACAGAGCTGACACCCCAGACATCCAGCTTCCAGTCACCTGGAGATGAGGCATGCCCTTAAAGCTGGACTCACCTTAGGACGGGAATCACACATTCGTCCACAGACTTCTCAGTGCGTTTTTGGAATTGCCCCAGGGCTGTCAGCTTCACCACCTCCCTCCTTCTGGGCCGGCTTTTGCATGCAGGCCAGTCAGTCTCCCAGCAGCAAAAAAGCCCCAGGACAGTACTGTCCAGCACACGGAGCTCCATTCACGAGTGGCAGCCTGGATGGGAGCGGCGTCTGAGGGAGCAGAGAGGCCTGTGGGTGTGGCTGGGTCCATTCGATGCTTCACCTAAAAGCTACCGCAGCATTATTCATTGCCTGTACCCCAATACGAAACAAAACTCTTACAGTTTGAAAGAAAAAGGAAAGAAAGCCCCCGGACAGGAGAGTGGGGAGCCCAACGGACCGTGCGTCAGCGCCCTTGTGTGCAGCTGTGTCCACCGGTCCACAGCTGAGGTCAGAGCTGGACCCAGCCAGGCCAGCGCTTCCTGCCCAGTCACAGGCCCCTCCAAAGAGGCCTGAAGACTGTTTATAGAATATGTGCGTGGCCCCAATGCAGAGACTCTCCCAAGGGGCCCAGCCTGCTCCTCGGTCAGCAGGCGCTGGTCTGTGATAGACCTGGGTCTGGGAACTGGGTCAGGGAGCCTGCAGCATCACCGCGGCAGCTGGAGCTGGATCTCTGCCTACCGGACCTGGGCTTTCGTCTGACGAAAGTAGCCCCTCACTGGGTTGACCCCGTGGTTTATTCCTCGGGACCCCATGCTTGGGTAGCTACCATGTGGGATCCCGTGGGTCAGGAAACTTTGATGAGCTTTCTGTCCTCAAGGTCTGGTAGATAATTGTTGTCAACCGTGTCTCTGACAAGTGTTTCCTTTCTGGGATCCCGATTTTTCAGTTCAAAGCAGGGCGCTTATTTCAATATGCCATTTTCCTTTCGTCCTCTCTCTCACAGGACTTCTCAAGGATGTCTGTGCTTCCTTTAACAGTGTACTTCTGAAAACTTATTCTATTGTGGAAAGTTTCAAGCATATATAAACTGGACTGAAGCGTTTAGAGTGACAGCCTCCCGCACCCCTCACTCTACTCCAGCACACAGCTCATAGCCAGTCTCGCTCCACCCAGGGTGCTTTTTCTCCTGAGCTGTTTTGAAGCAAACCTCATCATATTATTACATATAATTACGTGAGCATATATCTCTATGACAAAGACTGCGTTAAACAACATAATCCCGTGCATCATCACACATAAGAAGATTAACACCAGTTCCTTAGTATCAGATCTCCAGGTGGTGTTCACATTTGGAAACTTTTTAAAGTTATTGAAATCAGGATCCAAACAGGGTCCACACTTTATATTTGGTGTATATGTCTGAAATCTTTTAAACTTATATCTCTTTAAACCTATCACATTTTTAAAATTCTTACAACACTTTATTGAAAAGGCTTGATCATTTGTTGTATACATCGGTGCATCTCAAAATTTAAAGTTCAGGCAGATCACCTAGGGATCTTTTGAAAACACAGTTTCTGGCCTTCCTTGGTGGCTCAGTGATAAAGAATCCGCCTGCCAGCACAAGAGATGCGGGTTCAGACCCTGATCCAGAAGATCCCATGTGCGGGTTCAGTCCCTGCTCCAGAAGATCCCACGTGCCAGAGCAGCTAAGCACGTACGCTGCACCAGAACCACTGAGCCTGTGCTCTGGAGCCCGGGAACCACAGCCGACGGGCCCTCGCGCTGCACCTGCCGAGGCCCCACAGCCTAGAGCCTGAGCGCCCCAGCAGGAGAAGCCCCCACAGGCAGAAGCACACACACCACCACTAGAAAAAAGCCCACGCCGCGGCGGGGACCCGGCACAGCCCAAAGTAAACGAACGCAACCCTGAGGAAGCCGCTTCTGCCGGAGCAGCTCTGGGGGTGGGCCTAAACATTAGCATTTCTAGCAAGCTCCCTTGGGATGTCCCGGATACTAGTCCACTGATCAAACTTAACCACTCTTTTTCCTCCAGTTTCAGTGACATGCAGTTAACAGGTTTAAAATGTACAGCATAATGATTTGACTTCACATATGTCACGGAATGGTGTCCTCAGTACGTTTAGTGACCATCCATCATCTCATATAGGAACCAAAGAGAAGAAAAAGAGAAAACTTCTTTCCTGGTGATGAGAACTCTTAGGATCTACATAAGGACTTTGATACATAACACACAGCAGTGTTAGCTGCATTCATCACGTTGCACATTACATTCCTAGTATGTACGTACTTTGTAATGGGAGTTTATACATTTTGACCTCTTCCAGACAGTTCCCTTCCCCCTGTGCCCACCTCTGATAACCACACATGTGCTCTCTTTTTCTTTCTTTCTTTCTTTCTTTTTTTGCTGTACCGTGAGGTGTGTGAAATTTTAGTTCTTCAACCAGGGATTGAACCCCAAGCCCACAACAGTGAATGTGTCTAGTTCTAACCATTGGACTGCTAGGGAATTCCCTAATCTCTTTTTCTATGAGTTTGTTATTGAAGTATAATTGACCTACAACACTATGTTAGTTCCTGGTGTACAACATAGAGACTCAGGGTTTTCATAATTTCAAAGTGATGACCACAGTAAGCTGTTTCCATCTATTACCATGTAAATGGATATATATGTACACAGGCACACATCACACCTTCTTTATGTGTTGTCTATCAGTGGGCATGTCCCCATTCTGGCTGTTGTTAACAATGCTGCAGTGGACGTTGGAGTGCATGCATCTGTTTGAACTAGTATTTTCATTTTCTTCAAATGAATGCCCAGGAGAGGAGTTGCGGGGCCACACAGTAGTTCTGCTGTTAACTCTTTAAGGCTCCTCCTCGCTCTTTGCCACAGTGGCTGCACCAATCTACCTTCCCATCAGCATGAGGGTTCTCTTTTCTCCACATCCCCAGCAACACTTGTTCTTTGCTGGCTTTTTGATAATGTCTATTCTGGCTTGTGTGAGGCAAGGTCCTGCTATGGTACTGAATCGCTTTCTCTGATGGTGAGTGATGTTTGTCTTTTCATGTACTTGTTGGCAGTCTGTTTGTCTTCTTTGAAAAATGTTTATTCAGGCCTTCTGCCCATTTTTTTCNATGTTTATTCAGGCCTTCTGCCCATTTTTTTCTTAAACTGTGTTGTTTATTTTTTGATGTTGAGTTGTATAAGTATAATATATACAAGTATGTTCTTTGCATATTAACCTGAATTGGACATATCATTTACAAATACCTTCTCCCATTCAGTAGGCAGCCTTTCTGTTTTGTCCACAGTTTCCTTCACTGTACAGAAGCTTTTCAGTTTAATGTAGAACTGTTTGTTATTTTTGTTCTTGCTTCCTTTGCCTGATGATACATATCCAAAAAACTTTTTACTAAGATCAATGACAAAGGGCATACTGCCTGGGACTTCCCTTGTGGTCCAGTGGCTGAGACTCTGCACTTCCAATGCAGGCAGGCCGGGTTCAGTCCCTGGCCAGGGAACTAGGTCTCACAAGCTGCAACTGAACAGTCTGCATGCTGCAATGTAGATCAAAAACCTTGCATGCTGCAACTAAGACCCTGCACAGCCAAATAAATAAATAAAAAGAACATACTGCCGTGTTTTCTTCTAGAAGTTTTACGAGTCTTACATTTCAGCCTTTAATCCACTTTGAATTTATTTTTGTTCATGAGAAAGTAGTCCAGGTTGATTCTTTTGCATGTTGCTGTCCAGCTTTCCCACCAGCATTTATTGAAGAGACTGTCTTTTCCTCCTCGTATATTCTTGCCTCTTTTGTCGTAGGTTAATTGCCCAGATAAATGTAGGTTCATTTTCAGGCTCTCTACTCCGTTTCATTGGTCTATGATTCTGTTTTTGAGTCAGTACCATTCGTTTCAATTACTGTAGATTTGAAATCAGAGAATGGGATACCTCCAGCATTTTTCTTCTTTCTTAAGGTTGTTTTAGCTATTCAGCATCTTTGGTACCTTCTTACAAATTTTAGAATTATTTGTTCTCGTTTTTTGAAGACTCTCTTGCTCTTTTGTTAGCGATTGTATAGAATCTGTAGATTGTCTTAGGTGGTGTGATCATTTTAACAGTAATGATTCTTCCAGTCCATGAACTAGCTGTATCTTTTCCTCTGGGTCATCTTCAGTTTCTCTCATCAGTGTCTGCTGTTTTACTGAGTACAGGTATCTTACATTCTCAGTTAGATTTACTCCTGGGTATTTTGTTCCTTTTGATGCAATCATAAATGGAGTTGTTTTCTTAATTTCTCTTTCTGATAGTTCATTGTTGTGTATAGAAATGCAACAGACTTCTGCCTATTGATTTTGTATTCTGACCTTTACTGAATTCATTGATGAGCTCTAGTTTTTCGGTGGCATATTGAGAGGGATTTTTATGCGTCACGTCATCTACAAATAATGACGGCTTTACTCCAGTTCGAGCTCCTTTTACGTCCTTTTCCTGTCTGGTTGCTGTGAGTAGGACTGCCAGGACTATGCTGAATAAAAGCGGCAAGAGTGGCATTTGCGTGTTCCCAATCTTAGAGGAAATGCTTTCATCTTTTCGCTGCTGAGAATGCTGTTAGCTGTGGCCTGGTCGTATGCCACCTTTATTATGTTGAAGTATATTCCCTCTGTGCCCACTTTGTTGAGAATTTTTCATAAATGGATATTAAATTTTGTCACAAGCTTTCTCTGCATCTATTGAGATGAGCATAAGCTCTTTACTCTTAGATTTGTTAATGTGGTGTATCACATCCATTGATTTGTTGATACTGAACCATCCTTGCATCCCTGGGATAAATCCCATTTGATCACTCTCTTTTTTTCCTCGATGAGGCTGGCTCAGAGTTTATCAATGTTTTAACATCCTCTGGAAAACCAACTCTTAGTTTCATTGATCTCTTCTGTTGTTTTTTAAGCCTCTATTTATTTCTGCTCTGATCTTTATTATTTGTTCCCTTTTACTGTCAATAATTTGGGGTTTTGCTTGTTCTTTTTCTACTCCTTTAGGTGTAAGGGTAGGTTGTCTGTGTGATTCTTCTCATTTCCAGAGGTAGGCTTGTGTTGCTGTAAACTTCCCTCTTGGGACTGTTTTTGCTGTGTCCCATAGATTTTGGATCATTGTGTTATCTTCATTTATCTCCAGATGTTTTGTTAAAATTTATTCTTTGAGATCTCCAGTGATTCATTGGTTGTTTAGTAGCACTTTGTTTAGCCCACATGTATTTGGGGGTTTTTTGGTGAGAGTACTTTCTGGATTATGTTATAAGAGACACATAATAAATTGTGATAAGATTAATCAGGGTTCAGGTGACGTCAAGCAGATCAATCCATTATAATGGTCCCCTTCAGCTTTTCACTTATCAACTTTTTCAGTTTATCTCACTTTAGGTTGCAACGTGGTGATATTCTGTAATTTCTTCTTCAATTAGTAGCTGGAATTTTTGTACAAAAAATTTTTATGAGTGATTTATTTATTGAATGCCTTGAAGTACTGTTGACATCGGTAGAGTAAGTGATGTATTCTTCCTCTTTATTTCTGGCTGTTGAACACTTGAAGAGTGGCTAGCTCTAATTAGGATGTGCTACCAAGTGTGAAATGCACACCAGGTTTCAGACTTACATGAAAAATGAATGCAAAATATCCCATTAATTATTTTTTATGCTGACTGGAAGTTGAAGTAATAGTATTTTTGGATATATTAACTTAATTTCACCTCTTTCTTTGTACTTTTCTAAAAAATGCAGCTTCTAGAAAAACATTTTAATTCCACAGTGGCTTACATCAGTGTTCACATACTATTTCAGTTGAACATCCCAGTGCCGGGCTAAGACAGGGAATGTCCAGTATCTCCACCTCACTGACGCCGGCTGAGGGATCCAGGACCAGGAGCCGTTTCCCGTGGCTCTGTGAGTCCTGAGTCCTGGGAGAGGACGAGTGCATCAACAAAGTCACCCCAACCCAATCATGTATTTTATCTTTCTTAGACTGGCGCCTGGAGTACATTTCCACAAATCTTGTCTTGAAAAGTGAAAGTTAAAGTCACTGAGTCATGTCTGACTTTTTGCCACCCCATGTACTGTAACCTGTCAGGCTCCTCTGTCCATGGAATTCTCCAGGCCATAGTCCTGGAGTGGGTAGCCTTTCTCTTCTCCAAGGGATCTTCCCAACCCAGGGCTTGAAACTAGGTTTCCTGCATTGCAAGCGGATTCTTTACTATCTGAGCCACCGGGGAAGCCCAAGAATACTGGAATGGGTAGTCTCTCCCTTCTCCAGGGGATTTTCCTGACCCAGGAATCGAATGAGGGTCTCCTGCATTGCAGGCGGATTATTTACCGGCTGAGCTACCAGGGAGTCCCAAATCTTGTCTTAGTTTCCACCAATTCAAATTATTTAGATCTTGAAATTCTCCCCCATAAGACTGTTTTCTCCAACAGCCAAATTGGAGTTCTATGTGAGACCTTGTTTTAAAAATAACTGAACCTCAGGGGGCTTCCCTGGCAGTTCAGCGGCTAAGACTCCAAGCTTCCACTGAAGGGGCATGGGGTCGATCCCTGGTCTGGGAACTAAGGTCCCTCATGCCACATGGTGTGGCAAAAAAAAAAAAAAAAAAAAAGTATTAAAAAAATGTAGAAACAATTGAACACCATTTTCTTTGATAATCTCTTGGGTCCCTCCCTGACTCAAAGTGCTCCAGTTCCTTCAGGTGCACCTCATTAGCGCCAGCCATTCCGCACCATGCTTGCTGGCAGGGACCACAGCTGGTTGTGTGCTGACAAGCTCAGGAAGATGGTTCTGCAAAACCCAAGGCTGGGTCAGAACCGCTGGCACGGTTTCCTCAGCAGAAACAAGCATTTGCTGCACATGCCAAACAGAGGTGGGACTAGCACTTGCTCTTTTGAATTGGTTGGGAAATCTAACTAAAACCAGAAAGAAAATAAACACAGTCCGTGTCCCGGCCGCCCCAGGCAATGTCTAAAATGTTCACACCGCCAGGACTTGGCCCACTCGCGGGCAGGAGGGGCACTGGGCCTCGTCCAGTGGAGGGTCTCTCGGCAGGTGACTTGTGCCCTTGTCTGATGAAAAGCCTTGGGCCGTGTCTCTCATCCTCATCTGGGCGCGAGCGCCTGCCGCCTTCCTCAGTAAAGGGACGGTGGGGAGTTTCCGGCTCCCGCGGGGTCTGTGTTGAGTGATCGATTGTTAATTCTGTCTCTTTTAGTCTTGCGCCATCTTCTCCCTGCCCCATGGAGGCTCCCACTCTCTGATTCAGAACCAGAACTGCACTCACTCCTAATGTCCCCTTGTTTTAGCCCCGCAAGGCCCCCCTTCCTTCTAGCTCTTGCAGGAGGAAGAGAGCTGTGAGTACATTCTTTGAGGGGCTGATGCTCATCTGAGTAGAAAATGAAGCGAAATCGTGAAAATGGGTCAAGATCTTACATGCTATGCATGCGCCTTACTAGAATTCCCCCAAGGTTAAGCTCAGCCATTCCAAGAAAGGATCTATTGTACAGCTAAGGAAATGGTGTGTATGTGTTGAATATATCCACATATATACATAGCGTGTGTGAACATGCATAAAATATTTAAGAAATTAGACTTTGAAGTGTTTGAGTTCAAATTCCCCAAAGCCGACAAAACCATTGTATGTCTCGCTGACATTAGTATTCAAAAAAACCACTTTTTGCAGAGAAAACATTTGAGGTTTCCAGAGTTCAGAATTTAATGTATTCAGTACTTCACTTGGAAGAAAAAAATCTCTGTAAATCAAAGAGACGGTTCTAACCATTTAGAACACGATGTCTCAATATTTTCAGTTCCAAACGCTTTGTTTTCATTACCAGTTTTATACTGCACTTAATTATAAAAGGGGGAAATAGTTTGCATAAAGAGTATAAATTTTCAACAAAACACTTATATTTGATCAGAAATCAGTAAAGAGAAATCTGAAACTAACTTTTAACAACTGTAACCAAAATGATGTGTTGGGGATAATAGTTCTGAAACAAGTACTGGTGTATTTGCTTTCTAGGTAACTGAGGCTAAGCATCCCAGAGCCCCAGAGTAGATGGGGGCATTCGGAGAGAAGCTGTCGGTTGTAGGAAGGATTCCGCAGAAGCTGGAGAGCCAGGGACTGCGGCGGCCGCGGACAGGACTCCCAGGAACATAGCAGGTTAGAAACAAGGGAGGACGGGCCTCATCCCTGCGCTCAGAAGCTATAGGAGGGGGAGTTTCACAACGAGTAAAAATACAGCAGACGTTGGGACTTCCCTGGTGGTCCTGCTGCTGCTGCTAAGTCGCGTCAGTCGTGTCCGACTTTGTGCGACCCCATAGACGGCAGCCCACCAGGCTCCTCCATCCATGGGATTTTCCACATTGCAGGCGGATTCTTCACCGTCTGAGCCCTCAGGGAAGCCAGTGAAGGTTCTCCTTCTCTCCCTTCCTCCATCCTTCTGTCCTTGGCTCTGTCTAATCCTCCAGCGGCACTCTTGGTTCTTGACAGTGAAGAGCAGTGGAGTGGGTTGCCACTGCCTTCTCCAGTGCATGAAAGTGAACAGTGAGAGTGAAGCCGCTCAGTCGTGTCCAACTCTTAGCGACCCCAGGGACTGCAGCCCACCAGGCTCCTCCATCCATGGGGTTTTCCAGGCAAGAGCACTGGAGTGGGGTGCCATTGCCTTACTACACTTTAGTAAAAACTTCAACAGCAGGAGCAGCTCATATCTTCCAGTTTAAAATGGTCTGTTTCCGGTGAGTTTCCTGCCTCCAGCAGTACTACCTGCAGCAGGATGCAGCCTGCGAGATTGTCATGAGCCCATTTACTTAAAAATATTGAGAATGTCACACACTGCACTCCTCATAGCAATATTAAGCTTTATCCTACTTCACCAGTCATAATACCCAAACTCTAAAGTCATAATGCCGTGTGCCTATGACAACCACCTGCCGCTTTATATTATTTTGCCGTCATTTCTTAAAGCCACTGTCAAGAACCAAGAGTGCCGCTGGAGGATTAGACAGAGCCAAGGACAGAAGGATGGAGGAAGGGAGAGAAGGAGAACCTTCACTGGCTTCCCTGAGGGCTCAGACTGTAAAGAATCCGCCTGCAATGTGGGGGCCCCGGGTTCGATCCCTGGGTCAGGAAGCTCCCCTGGAGGAGGACATGGCAACCCACTCCAGGATTCTTGCCTGGAGAACCCTATACAGAGTCGCCTGGTGGGCTACAGTCCATGGGGTCCCAAAGAGTCAGACGCGACTGAGTGACTAACACACAGAGAAAGGATCCCTGAAGCTTCTTTCTCGGATTCTAATGAACATGTTGTAGATAAGTGGGATAAAATGCATCGGTCACAAAGCCCAAGATAAAATGGAAAGTTTCCATTTATGATCATACTATACATATATTCTCCAATACATTGAAATTTTTCTATAGGAGTGGAACATGGGACTTAATTCTACCTGCAAAGCCCTCTGCTTTTTTTTTTTTTTTTAATATATACTTTTATGAAAGTTCTCAGAGCTGCCAGACATAGGCAAATAGATTGAATAAATCATCCCACTTAGAAACGTATTAGAATTACCCAGGACTCTTATTAAGTCATTTAATCCTTGAAATGGCTGGCTGGGCAAAGGGCTGTAAATACAGATGGCTTCTGTGCTTAGTGAGGTGGCTCTTTCCTCTCCATAGTCTGGTTTTTCTTTCTCTGCACAGCTTTGGAGCAGATTCTTTGTTCTACATGAGCAGGTGAGTAACAGAAGCAGAAGGATCACCAATATCCCTAACGTGCACCCCTTGGAATTTTCTTACATGACACCTGAAATAGAAGAGACTCTGACATCAGCGAGTGCACTCTGGGGCTTCCTCTCCTCTGGTTTTCTGTGCAGCTCATGCCATGGCCTTCTGTCCCTGACCACCAACACCCTAAGCCTTGTCTTCGTCTTTCTAAGGAGTAGTGTGTTTTAAATGAGGAAAATGACTGGTTTACAACAGGAACGAATTACTTGGAGCCCAAGTCAGGAAATCAAATGTGATATCAGAACTGCTGTGTAGCTGGGTTTTAATATCTCAAAAATTATCTTCAGAATTGGCTGGGAATTGAACGTTAATAAACAAAGAATGACACTTTTAATTCACAGCCCCTAAATTATATCAACCTCAGATACACAGATGATACCACACTCTAATGGCAGAAAATGAAGACGAACTAAAGAGCCCCTTGATGAAAATGAAAGAGAAGAGTGAAAAAGCTGGCTTGAAACTAAACATTCAAAACACTAAGCTCATGGCATCTGGTCCCATTGCTTCATAGCAAATAGAAGGGGAAAACGTGGAAGCCGGGACAGATTTTATTTTCTTGGGCTTCAAAATCATCGAGGATGGTGACTGTAGCCGTGAAATTCAAAGATGCTCCTTGGAAGGAAAGCTATGACTAACCTAGACAGTGTATTAAAAAGTGAAGACATTACTTTGCCGACAAAGGTCCGTATAGTCAAAGCTATGGTTTTTCCAGCAGTTACGTAGAGACGTGAGAATTGGACCATAAAGAAGGCTGAGCACCGAAGAACTGATGCTTTTGAATTATGTTGGAGAAGACTCTTGAGAATCCCTTGGACTGCAAAGAGATCAAACCAGTCAATCTTAAAGGAAACCAACCTTGAATATTCATTGGAAGGACTGATCCTGAAGCTGAAACTCCAATACTTTGGCCACCTGATAAGAAGAGCTGACTCAGTGCAAAAGACCCTGATGCTGGGAAAGATTGAAGGCGGGAGGAGAAGGGGACGACAGAGAATGAGATGGTTAGCTAGCATCACTAATTCAGTAGACATAAATTTGAGCAAACTCCAGGAGATAGTGAAGGACAGGGAAGCCTGGAGTTCTGCAATCCATGGGATCGGACACGACTTAGTGACGGAACAACAACAAAAATGTGTTACAACCTTAAAGTTTAAGATTCTTGGTCGTGTTATTCTGTGATTATTTTCTTTTTGTGAATAAATGTTCATAAGAATGGTTGTCTCATGTTGAAATGTCTGCCTTTATCTCAGTAAAATGATTTTTATTATCTTTGGATGATGTTCCTAAAATGCCTGAATTTATCCTGATAGACACTGAAGTATCTTCATTTTAGATCCATATAATTTCTTTTCCCCATGAACATCACTACACAATAGGCATGTACACTGGGTGCATTCTGAGTAAATTTCACTGTCTTTATTCATTTTCACCTGTGCTGTGCTAATAAGTCTCAAATTAAACAGCTCCATCAAGTCTCAGCAGCTGGCACTGTGCCCCGCTGCGGATCACAGACTGAGAAAGGACTATTTGGGGAGGCTTCATAATTATCCTAAGATGAAAATGTTGGCAGCCAGGAGATACATATTTTTCAAGATTTGAGAGAGAATTTAATGAAAGTGCCACATGCATATTACTTAGGATGATCGTTTGCAGTTAATATGAGGCCGTTTCCTCTCTGGACTTCAAAGTTTGGACTAATTAATTAGCCCTAATTCCCCTGTCTTCTTGATGGTCAAGCACTCAGACAGACCTCTGGAGACCGGAGAGTTGGCACAGCCAAGTAGAGGAAGTGCTGGCTGGGGCTCCAGGGACCTGTGAGTTAGTTCACACCTGTTGAGTGTTGGTCTTTGGGATGGAGTCTGTGAGCCTGTGACCTTGGATGCCCCAGCCCACAGTTGGCAAGCGGAGGCCCGCAGGCTCAATTTGGCCAGGCGCCCGCCTTTGAGAAAGGGATACCACTGAGCCAGCCCCGCCCATCGGCACACGTGTTCCTCTACAGCTGCCGTCTCGCTGCAGTGCTGGGGTTAGGGAGTCAGAATGGGTGTCCTGGACCACAATGCCTGCAGCGTCTTCTGTCTCGCCCATCACAGGACAGGCAGGCTGGCCCCTGGCCTAACCTCCCTGGACCTCGTCTCCCCATCTGTAAAGCAAAGTCTGGGCGTCAGTAACAGTGGAGCAACTTCCAGTCGAAGAAGGAACTTTGTCTTGCGCAGCTGTGACTGTGGTGGTGCCTTAAAATCAAGGTGGAAAACCCCTGGTGATGTTAGCTCACACGCCCATCTACTCTCTCAGTATCTATCCATCATCCACTTGCCATCGGGCACCATCCTGAGCAGCTGGGGATATCCTTGTTCAGAGCAGTAAGACCTATTTCCGTTAGCAGTGGCAGGATTATGTGGGAGTTGGGTGGGGTACTGTGTGAGATGGGCAAGTATTTTAAAATGAAGTCTTTTGGAATTTTAAATAGAAGCATCGGGAGGAAGGTGAGTGCCCACATTTTAGGTCCCCTGCCTTGAAAACATATGCGCTGGGCAGCCATGCCATGGAGTGGAGATGCTGCTGTCTCACAACTTGGCTGGCTTTAGTCAGCCCTGATCCGTCCAGAGAACTCCCAGTTTATGACTTCGTTACCATCGGCAACAGAAGGGACCAGAGCAGTTCTGTCTCAAGGCATCAGAGATGTTTCACAAAAGGGGACGTTTGGGCACGGACACAGCAGAGGCGTGGGTGGCTCAGCTGTGCACGTGTACAGCCGTTTCAGGTCTGGTGGGGGGGCACTGTGTGGAGTCTGCACGAAGCCGGATGGAGGGGGTGCATGGTGGGTGTGTTCGAGGGGGTTCCAGCAGCCGGTTGGTGGGAAGAGGCATGTATGCAGCGGGGTGGAGGAGGCAGGCTGGGGTGCTGGGTTCTGGAGTGTGTAGCGGGCATTTGGGGGAGGTCATAGGAGGTCATGGGGGCGCGGCCGGCAGGCTGGTGGGACTGAACCTCCTCCGCCAGCCGTGGGAGCTGCTGGAGAGCTGGGGCAAGGGCAGGAAGCGCTGTCTGGCTGGGGCTGTTCTGAGTGCTGCCCTGCTCCACACTGGACACGAGCAGGTATTTTCCAAATGGGAACGAACGAGAGATGGCGTCCTCTGCCTCCACTTCAGCCTCTGTGTTGTTGGGCGAGGGTCTGTAATAGATTCCACGCTCTGAGCCATGTGGGCGGCACTGGGTCTTCCTGCATGGTTTCTCCCTGACGGTCTTCAGCCTACTTCCTTGTAGTGGCTCCCTGGCAGCGTCCCCTGCTCCGGGGTCTGGCCTGGTCCTGCTGCCCCACGTTCCCTCCAGGCCCAGGCCTCTGCTCAGGCTGCTTCTCCAAGTGGCCGTTGGTCCCCTCCTTCTGTCATCCTTCAGAGTCCTCTCAAGACTCACCTCCTCCAAGCCCTCCGTGTTCATCCCAGTCCCCATGGTAGCTCCCTGCTTTGAACCCTGTCGCCCTTTACTACTCGTGTTGGCACGGAACAGGCTGCTTCTAGCCTGGGGCTCAGGCCTCCCATGGGTGCATGTTGCTGGGCCTTGCATCTTAAGCCAGGCCTATCTGCAATGCACCCAGGTGCCCTGTGCTTGCTCAGCTGGAGTGAACTTCCTAGAGTCAGACTGCTTCACTTTACTCCTATCTTAGGTCTGGGTTCAAAATTGTGCCCCCGCCCAAGCCTTCTTGTGGGGTTCTCAGTGGAGCTGGCGAACAGTGGTGTTGCGGACCAGCGAGGGGACACGGCGTGGTGCAGAGTCCGTGTGCCCAGCAGCTCAGACCCACACCGGGAGGTGCTTCTTGGTGGGAAAAAGAACAACTCGGGCATATCGTGGATACAGCCTCATTTTCTCTAAAAAAGTAGTTATTTCATCTTTTTGGGGGTATTACTACATTAAAACACAGTTATCCACAAATTATTTGTATTTATACATCTATAAACATGAAAGAACAAGGCCTATTTGATTTCCGTAAGTCATGCAGTTATAAGGCTTAAGATTTCACTGTGACTTACCAAAATGCTTTCCATTCAGCCCACTGACAAGCCTGAGGAAAAACGATCTTTTAATATGCCGTTCAGTTCAGTTCAGTTGCTCAGTCGTGTCCCGACTCTTTGCGACCCCATGAATCACAGCACGCCAGGCCTCCCGGAGGTCACTCAAACTCACGTCCATCAAGTCGGTGATGCCATCCAGCCATCTCATCCTCGGTCGTCCGCTTCTCCTCCTGCCCTCAATCCCTCCCAGCATCAGGGTCTTTTCCAATGAGTCAACTCTTTACATGGGTGGCCAAAGTACTGGAGTTTCAGCTTTAGCATCATTCCTTCCAAAGAACACCCAGGGCTGATCTCCTTCAGAATGGACTTTAGAATATGCCGTTAGACCGGGTGGTAACTTCAGAGACTCTCCTTTTCATTAGCGTTACTTAGCAGTATTCGGTGATTCATGGCTGTCTCATGTCTATAACTAAAATCATGTGATTGGGCCATTTCTCATAACATCCTATGTTCTAGGATATTTTGACCTTACATAAAGGATATATCTGTTGAGTTTTAATTTGGCAGAAATTATTGAATCCCAGCTCATGTTTTCACCTGTACCGTGTTTGCAGGTATCTGGTATCTCTCCTAAAATTCCCTCCCATCTGGCCTGTCCTGCCACTGATCGTAAAGCAGTAAGTGTAGACCTCGGCAGTATTCCCTCTTGCCACAGCTTTCCAATTATTGAAAATGAAGTAACTCCCTATAGAGGAGAAATCATTAAATATATAGTAAATAATGAGGTTAATTAATTTAACCCCTTCTAATTAGGAAACTAATTAAATCAGAAAATTAAAACTGACACAAGACATTAAAAGAGGGAAATTCTGAACTTAGAGCTAACAATCATCTCTTCATCTTCAGTCAGTTCCAAGAGAGGATTAAATACGTATTAGCTGCAAAAATATAAATCAGTGGACTATTTTCAACTTCTATCAAGTCATACCTTCCATACCACGAATACTTTGTTTTTTTCTACTTCTATTATATGTGAAAATAAGTCGTTTCTGTTTTTTTAAAAGAATGAATTCAAGTAAATATAATATAAAAAGATGGATTTAGCCCCCAAATCTGCTAGCGATTCTAATCATCAAGAAGTCACTTAAATTCCCTGGGCCTGTTTTCTCATCCTCAGTATATTCCATTAAAAAGCGAGACTGACTCGCAGCATCTTGCAGATGGAAGTGCATCTAAAGAGGAGGAATGGGCTCAGAAGCGCGAGTCAGAGAAGACTGTCAGTCTTCGTCAGTGTTTTATAACACGGAGCCAGGTCCTAGTCTAGGATTTATTGGTGAACAATCTGAGATGAAACTAAGGATACGTTTTCAAAGAAGCCCAACTCTGTCCATGACGGGAAACCGTCACGCCCATCAGCGTTACCTTTGGGAATAGTTTCTAACGGCCAGGAAAAGCCTCAGAGCAACCACAGAACTAGACTAAGGTTGTGGCGCTCAGCGCCACTGGCCGCGGTGTCTCTAGGGTGAAGAGCATCTGAGCAGGTCCTGCTGGATGCTGCGGACCCCCCGTCCTTTTTACACTGTTCTCTCTCTCCATGCAGCTGACAAGGACATGGAGCACTGTGGTCCAGGGCCTTTCTGGGGCTCCACTCCGGGTGTGGTGGCGGGGGTGAGTCCATGTGGGTGCCCCAAAGCCGTAACGAATGTGTTCTAATTCCTTGCCATGTCAGTGCTACCGGGCGCTTCCCATCAGATGGCCAGTACAATTCATAATGACCATCTCTGTTTATGCACTTTAAAGGCTGTAAATGAAGCAAGAGTTAATTCTATGGCCAGGCTGCTACAAAGTAGTTCACCTTCAGTAGCTAGTAAGCTGCTCTGTTTTTGCTGTTACCACAGCGACAGGTTTATTCTGCACCTCAAATTCAACAGCCTGCTCTGGTGGGACTTCAGGACCTTCACATACTTGGAATTTACTTTGTATTATCTCCTATTTACCCCTTATATCAAATAACCAATCACTATCTAAAGCGTGCAACTTTTCTCTTACCCGCTCCATCTGAGAAGTCTGTCCCACCAATCCTGGCACACACAGGCTAGAGCTCTGCTGCATTTATTAATTCCACCCCAGTCAGGCTTATGTACCCAAGTGTTTGTCAGCTTTCCGAGGGCAGGCATAACATTTATCTGGAAGAAAAGACTTCTTAGTGTTCCATCAGGTCTCCTTGTCTGTTATGTAATTTGGATCACGGCTGAAGCAGCCTACTCACATTAGCATCACCCGAGAAAGCAGATTTATAAAGGGATGGCTACAAAGGTGGAGGCAGATGTGTGGGTGGCAGGGGAAGG
>SJYQ01008468.1:0-21361 GCA_006410935.1 Redunca redunca
CCCCTCCCCCACCCCCCAGCCCTGGAGGGAGGCATGTCATTGTCACTTTGTAAGAAGAGCATGTAGAATGGGATGTTTTGTAATCAACTCTGAAAAATGTAATCCTTCACCGTTAGGCTTCTAATTTGGTCTTTCTCCCCAGTTTAGTTAATAATGTCCTCCATCTAACTATTTGAACTTCATACCTGTGCCAAGCACTGTAATAGGTTTAGAGGTCAGAGCCTTTTCTTCTAAGGAGTAAGGTGAGAGTCAGGTAAGTACAGCCACAGATTCTATTACAGTGTGGAGAGGGAAGGCAGGAGGTGTGGAGAGAGTATGGTGGAAGTATAGTGGGAAGCCTGAGTCTGCCTGGATGTTAAAGAAGTATTCACCCAAACTGGGTTCTTAGGAGGTATAGTGCTTGTTGACGGGGCTTTAGATGATTTCAGCATGCAAGACCAGCCACACCAGAGACAACAGTGTGTAAAGTGTACTTACTAGGGGAGGTAAGTAGCCTGTTGAGGCCAGAGTATGCAGTTCATGGAGTTAGCGGTTGGAGGTGAAATTGAAAGGGATGTTTGAGTCAGTTTGTTGTGAAGGGCCTGTGTGTCATAATAATGATTTTGAATTTTATTCTGTGGGTAGTGGCAGTATGGTTTTTAAGGCAGGTGAGTGTTGTAACCAGGTGTGTACTTTAAGAAGTATGCTCTGTTGCTATTGGGAAGGTTGCTTGAAGGGAAGCAAAGTTAGTGATAGGTGGCCCAGCTGAGAAACCCAGTCAGGTTAAAGGGTTTGAGATCTTGAAATGGGATGCTGGCAGTAAAAGAATAACTCTCTCTTCCACTTTAATAATTCTGAAATTCTTGGGGCTGGATGTGTTTCAGAATTCAGAAATTTTTGGATTAAAAAAGATGCCCTGGTACATTTATGATATAGTCTAAGATCTGGAGCAGCATACTGTAGTCCAGCATGTTTATTTCTGTAGCAAAATATATGAATGGGATATATAAAGGCTATAAGTAGCCTCACATTAGATTAGATTTCTCCAAATGAGGTTATGCCAAACAAGTGTGGAAAACTTCTGTTTTTCAACACTTTCTGGACTTGGGAATTACAGTTAAGTGATTGTAGGTGTGTGACATACACATGAAAGTCACTTTTTTGTTACAGGCATAGCTCTTGAATGTTAAGGATCCTAGCATAGCAGCTTGGCAGCACTGGGGGAGCTGGTGCGCCTCAAGTAGCATGTAGCTGAGAGGATTTGACAGATCCTGAGCACAGGGTTGTGCTGGTGCTGATGGTGGTGAAGGGGAGGTGGACCTCACATGGGCCGACGGTATCTGGGAAGGTGTCCGGCAAGATGTGAGTCAGAACCCACTAGGTGAAGGAGAGACAGAAGAGCAGACCAGGCATACAGGCACATGCAGAGGCCCTGAGGCAGGCTTGGATGTTTGGACCCTGGAAGGAATCTAGTAGAGTGGTGCAGAGGCGGAAACCACCAAGAGAGGAGACAGACAACTGATGGGCTAGCACTTACCTTGTCTTATGCCAGGCACTATTCTAAACACTTAATGAGAATTATCTCACCCAATCCTCAAAGCAACCCAGTGAGGTATTCTACTACCATTTCCAACTTAGAGACGAGAAAATTGAGTCTCAGCAATGTGAAAAAACTCAGGGTGATGCCCAAGCATTGCCCTGGGCTGTTTGACTTGCTCTTGTTACTGCCATACCCTCCAAATGGTAGGACTTAGAGCAGCAGTGCTTCCTGGATGAGTGCATGGGCTCTGTTGGCCAAAAGCTGGACTGTCTCATCCCATGGGCACAGCCATTCCCTGGAGAGTGCATGCATTTGTGTATTCACACACCACTAACTTCTAGACAGAGTAGAGGATCATTCCCTGGAGAATAAGGGGAGTAGTAGTAGGAAATGGCACTGGGACTGTGGGGGAGTCTGTGTGGAAAAGGGGTGGGCCTGGGAATAGTTATGTCCTGTACTCAGATGGCAAGAGAAGCAAGTTCTGTTTGAGAATTTAGAGGAAAGGCTTGAGGAGTGGAGAACAGAGGCCTGACCGCTAAGTGGGAGGACTGGTGGCCTGGGGCAGCTGTTTCCTATGGGCTGTCTAGCCATTAATAAGGTTTCAGTTCAGTTCAGTCGCTCAGTCGTGTCTGACTCTTTGCGACCCCATGAATCGCAGCACGCCGGGCCTCCCTGTCCATCACCAACTTCCAGAGTTCACTCAGACTCGCATCCATCGAGTCAGTGATGCCATCCAGCCATCTCATCCTCGGTCGTCCCCTTCTCCTCCTGCCCCCAATCCCTCCCATCATCAGAGTCTTTTCCAATGAGTCAACTCTCCGCATGAGATGGCCAGAGTACTGGAGTTTCGGCTTTAGCATCATTCCTTCCAAAGAAATCCCAGGGCTGATCTCCTTCAGAATGGACTGGTTGGATCTCCTTGCAGTCCAAGGGACTCTCAAGAGTCTTCTCCAACACCACAGTTCAAAAGCATCAATTCTTCAGCACTCAGCCTTCTTCACAGTCCAACTATCACATCCATACATGACCACAGGAAAAACCATAGCCTTCACTAGAAGGAGCTTAGTCGGCAAAGTAATGTCTCTGCTTTTGAATATACTATCTAGGTTGGTCATAACTTTTCTTCCAAGGAGTAAGCATCTTTTAATTTCATGGCTGCAGTCACCATCTGCAGTGATTTTGGAGCCCCCAAAAATAAAGTCTGACACTGTTTCCACTGTTTCCCCATCTATTTCCCATGAAGTGTGGGGACAAGATGCCATGATCTTCATTTTCTGAATGTTGAGCTTTAGGACAACTTTTTCACTCTCCCCTTTCACTTTCATCAAGAAGCTTTTTAGCTCCTCTTCACTTTCTGCCATAAGGGTGGTATCATTTGCATATCTGAGGCTATTGATATTTCCCCCGGCAATCTTGATTCCAGCTTGTGTTTCTTCCAGCCCAGCGTTTCTCATGATGTACTCTGCATAGAAGTTAAATAAGCAGGGTGACAATATACGGCCTTGATGGACTCCTTTTCCTATTTGGAACCAGTCTGTTGTTCCATGTCCAGTTCTAACTGCTGCTTCCTGACCTGCATACAGATTTCTCAAGAGGCAGGTCAGGTGGTCTGGTATTCCCATCTCTTTCAGGATTTTCCACAGTTTATTGTGGTCCACAGAGTCAAAGGCTTTGGCATAGTCAATAAAGCAGAAATAGATGTTTTTCTGGAACTCTCTTGCTTTGTCCATGATCCAGTGGATGTTGGCAATTTGATCTCTGGTTCCTCTGCCTTTTCTAAAACCAGCTTGAACATCAGTAAGTTCACGGTTCACATATTGCTGAAGCCTGGCTTGGAGAATTTTGAGCATTACCTTATTAGCATGTGAGATGAGTGCAATTGTGCGGTAGTTTGAGCATTCTTTGGCATTGCCTTTCTTTGGGATTGGAATGAAAACTGACCTTTTCCAGTCCTGTGGCCACTGCTGAGTTTTCCAAATTTGCTGGCATATTGAGTGCAGCACTTTCAACAGCATCATCTCTACTGGAATTCCATCACCTCCACTAGCTTTGTTCGTAGCGATGCTTTCCAAGGCCCACTTGACTTCACATTCCAGGATGTCTGGCTCTAGATTAGTGATCAAACCATCATGATTATCTGGGTCGTGAAGATCTTTTGTACAGTTCTTCTGTATAGACCTGCTAATGATACAATCTGCCAAGGGGCTGAGAAGATTGCTTTGATCCGCCTGGCTTAGAAGAGTGGTGTTGATGTCTTCTAGGCCTCGGGGTAGTGTGTGTGGGCCGCCTAGTTCTAATGTCCGGAAAAGAGTGAGGATGGAGACGATATGGTCCCTTGGGGTTTTGCCACCATTCTGAGAGCCTCTTGGCCTGAGGTGGCTCATTGATAAGTCTGAGACAGGCCTGCTCCTCCAGCCCTGAAGCCAACACTTGAGCTGATGGAGTTCAGTTTCTCTTTTCTTTCCCCTATCCTTCTGCCTGAAGTCTTTTCCTATCCAGTCAGTTGGGAGGCAGGACATGGAGAGTTAGGGATTCCAACATTGACCACATCCTCAGGCAGAGGGAGGAAAAACTGGGAATCTGTGTGTGTGTTTCTTTTCTGGGAAACCCTGATTGGTGAATGAGCACTGATAAAATGGAAATTTAATGACACAATAAAACAGAGGCTTCTAAGAAGACGGGTGCTATGGAGTTGTGAGTGTGGATGGTTTCTGGAAGGAAGATAAGGAGGTGGTGGTGCTTGCGGGGGCTGGAGGGGTCTCAGAGGATGGACAGGATCCATTCACTCTAGAGACTCTTAAAGATCAGCCCTTTGATCCTTGGATACTGGATTGGCCTGCTTGAGAGCCCAGGAGCACAGAAATGAAATCTGGGACCCGAGATTTTGGTTAGCTTAGTGAACTGGGCTGTGAGGCAGAGGGTAGCTGGCAGAGCAGCCAGCACAAGAGGGCAGACCTGCGACTTGTGGGCGTGAAGTGTTGAGACCAGAGGCAGGAATGCCAGGGTGGAAGTTGCATGGTCCAGAATGGCAGCTGTCCTGGCATTGAAGGGTGTGGTAGAGTGAGGGGCCTGGCAGGACCATGCCTTTTTCTTGTTGGCTGTGTGTCCCAGTCCCTTCCCAGAGCCTGGCAGAGAGCGGGTCGTGTCATGGCAGACCGTGGAATGGTTGAAGAGTTCAGGACAAATAGACCATGCCCAGTTCTTCTGATGTGTCCAGCTGGGGCCATATTGGACGAAGCTAGTCACAGCTGTGGGCTATGTCCCTGTTTGATTTTATTTGAAAATAACTTCAAAATATAAAAAAGTTGCAAGAATAAAAATGGTGTAAGGATTCTCATATTCCCTTTACTCAGATCTGCCTATTAACATTTTGCTCCATTTTCTCTTCATATTTATACTTGATATTTTTGTTCTGAACCATTTGAGAAGTTGCATCTACCATGGCTCTCTATACCTAATTACTTCATCATGTATTATATAAGAATTGGGATATTCTTTTATATAACCACAGTGTGGTTATCACCTAGTCAACACTGATGTTTTGATCTACTGTCTATATTCTGATTTTGTCATTTGATGTAATATTATCTTTTTAAAAAGTTTTATTAAGGTATAAATGATATACAGTAAGCCTTAGGTATTTGAAGTGTGCATTTTCAGAAGTTTGTTCATCTGTATTCAGCCTGAAACTATCACCTCCACGAAGTTTCCTAGTGTCCCTTTGAAACACCTCCCCTGATGGTCTCACTGCCAGGCAGACACTGATCTGTGTGTATTCCTTCATATGCTGCAACGTTATCTTGAGATTTGTCTATGTGTTGTATGTATCAGTAGTTTGTTTCATTCGTTTTATTATTTTTTATGTTCATTTTAATTGCTGAATATTATTCCATCCCATGGATAAGCCACAGTATTCCAATGCTGATGTGTGTCTGGGTTGTTTCCACTTTTTGGCACTTATAAAGAAAGCTCCCTCAAACATTCTATATTGCTTTTTGTATAGATATTTGTTTTCATTTCTCTTGGATGTATATGTAGGAGTGGACTTACTGGGTCATGTGGTATCTCTGTTTAGCATTTTGACAGACTGCCAAAGTACTCTAAAAGGGCTTCAGTTCTTATGTCACACCATATAGGAAAACTAATTCAAAATGAATCATAAATGTAAATGTAAAACTTAAAACTGTAAAACATGAAAAAGAAAACATAGGGAAAAAAATCTCTGTGACTTACACCAAAAACATGATTCATTAAAAAAAAAAACCCTGAAAATTAGAAAACATCAAAATTAGAACTTCTTAAACTGATTCTATTATGAGAATCCGACAAATTTTTGATTTTTGCTAGTCTGATGGGTGAGAAATACTACCTTTAGTTCAGTTCAGTTCAGTCGCTCAGACGTGTCCGACTCTTTGCGACCCCATGAATCGCAGCACACCAGGCCTCCCTGTCCATCACCAACTCCCGGAGTTCACTCAGACTCACGTCCATCGAGTCAGTGATGCCATCCAGCCATCTCATCCTCGGTTGTCCCCTTCTCCTCCTGCCCCCAATCCCTCCCAGCATCAGAGTCTTTTCCAATGAGTCAACTCTTCGCATGAGGTGGCCAGAGTACTGGAGTTTCGGCTTTAGCATCATTCCTTCCAAAGAAATCCCAGGGCTGACCTCCTTCAGAATGGACTAGTTGGATCTCCTTGCAGTTCAAGGGACCCTCAAGAGTCTTCTCCAACACCACAGTTCAAACGCATCAATTCTTCGGCACTCAGCCTTCTTCACAGTCCAACTCTCACATCCATACATGACCACAGGAAAAACCATAGCCTTAACTAGACGGACCTTAGTCGGCAAGGTAATGTCTCTGCTTTTGAATATACTATCTAGGTTGGTCATAACTTTTCTTCCAAGGAGTAAGCATCTTTTAATTTCATGGCTGCAGTCACCATCTGCAGTGATTTTGGAGCCCCCAAAATAAAGTCTGACACTGTTTCCGCTGTTGCTCCATCTATTTCCCATGAAGTGTGGGGACAAGATGCCATGATCTTCATTTTCTGAATGTTGAGCTTTAGGACAACTTTTTCGCTCTCCCCTTTCACTTTCATCAAGAGGCTTTTTAGTTCCTCTTCACTTTCTGCCATAAGGGTGGTGTCATCTGCATATCTGAGGTTATTGATATTTCCCCCGGCAATCTTGATTCCAGCTTGTGTTTCTTCCAGCCCAGCGTTTCTCATGATGTACTCTGCATAGAAGTTAAATAAGCAGGGTGACAATATACAGCCTTGATGGACTCCTTTTCCTATTTGGAACCAGTCTGTTGTTCCATGTCCAGTTCTAACTGCTGCTTCCTGACCTGCATACAGATTTCTCAAGAGGCAGGTCAGGTGGTCTGGTATTCCCATCTCTTTTAGGATTTTCCACAGTTTATTGTGGTCCACAGAGTCAAAGGCTTTGGCATAGTCAATAAAGCAGAAATAGATGTTTTTCTGGAACTCTCTTGCTTTGTCCATGATCCAGCGGATGTTGGCAATTTGATCTCTGGTTCCTCTGCCTTGTCTAAAACCAGCTTGAACATCAGTAAGTTCGCGGTTCATGTATTGCTGAATCCTGGCTTGGAGAATTTTGAGCATTACTTTACTAGCATGTGAGATGAGTGCAATTGTGTGGTAGTTTGAGCATTCTTTGTCATTAGCATAGTTTTAATTAGAATTTTTCTTATCATAAGTGAAATTGAACAACTTTTCATACATCTGTGGGCCATTTTAGTGCTTTTTTGTGTGAGTTATGCTAGTGTTTTAGACAGGGAATTTTTGGCTTTTTTTTCCCCTCAGTTTTTAAGAACTTTGTCTGTTAGGGTATTGGCTTTTTATTTGTGATGTGTGTTTCAAATATTCTCTTCCAGTTTGTTATTCTTCTTTTGACTTGGTTTATGGTGTTTTTAGAGAAGGAAGTGGCAACCCACTCCAGTATTCTTGCCTGGAAAATTCCATGGATAGAGGAACCTGGTGGGCTACAGTCCATGGGGTTGAAAAGAGTCAGACACAACTTAGCAACTGAGCACACATGGTATTTTTAGCCATGCAAAAGTATTTTATTTATCACTGCATCTGTATTTTAAGGCATACTTAGAAAGCCTTTCCCTATGCTATAGAGGGATTGACATAAATCTTCTTTTAGCACTTGTATGTTTTTAGTTTTCTACTTAAATATCTAGTCCACTTGAAATTTATTCTTGTATACAGATCTTATTTTTGTTCGCAAATACCTGTATAGTTGTTATAACACTATTAATAAGACCATTTTTTTTGCCCCAGTAATTCTAATTATCCTCTTTATCATACATTAGATTTCTACGTGTATTTGAGTCTATTTCTGTAGTTGAAATTCTTGCACCTGTTTAATTTCCATTCCTTGAATGATCTGTTTTTTTACATATCAGCACCACATTGTTGTTCATTCACTCATTTGTGTCTGACTCTTTGTGACCCCCATGGTCTACAGCACGCTAGGCTTCCCTCTCCTTCTCCATCTCCCATAGCTTGCTCAAACTCATGTCCATTGAGTTGGTGATGCCATCCAACCGTCTGTTTCATCCTGTCATCCTCTTCTCCTCCTGACTTCTGGCTTTCCCAGCATCAGGATCTTTTCCAGTGACTCGGCTTTTTGCATCAGGTGGAAAAAGTATTGGCGTTTCAGCTTTAGCACCAGTCCTTCCAGTGACTATTCAGGGTTGATTTCTTTTAGAGTTGACTGGTTTGATCTGATCAGCATCACACGCTTTTAATTATAGAGGCTTTGTCATGTGTAGTATATCTGGTAGAGCTAGTCCCTCTTCTCAGCTTGTTCATTTTCATCATTTTCCTAGATGTTCTGTTTGAACTTCAGTGCCAGTTTGACTACCTGTACAAAAACTATTTTTATTGAGACTTTTGATGAAGCTGAGGTATCCTAACCAAGAACAAGGTATATTTAAGTCGTCTTTTGTCTTTTCAGGAATTATAAGTTGCATATTTCTTGTTTATTCCTGAATAGTGTATCATTTCATATCATTTCATAGCTATGATAAATAAGGTTTTCTCATTTATTGTTTATTTAGTGAGTTATTTGTGGATATGAAGGCTATTGATATTTGCACATTAATTTTTATCTACCACTACCTGACTCAATTTTTTGATTGTTTGGGTTGGACTTATCATTGTTTCTCTTAGAGTTTTCCAGTCGTATTCTCGTAGCATCAGCACATATGTACTTCTGCCTGTAATTGTATCCTGCAGTCGAATTGCATTGGCTGATCCCTCCAACAGAATGTTAAATAGTCACGTAGATCTGGTCCCTGACCTTCATGGGAATGCTTCTGGTGTTTCCTTATTAGGTAAGGTGCTGGTGTTAGTCCTGAGGTGTGACACTAAGAATTTTAAAATCAGTAATCTTTGGGCAGTTTGATTTGAGGAATGGGAGGCAGATGGTCTTACCCCCCACCTCTCCTAAGCTCTGGATGGAAGATGATAAACAAAATCTGTCAGGTAGAGAAGGAGTGGGTGGGGTTCCTCTGCTTCCTCTCTTCCACCAACATATTCTCTACATATCCTGCTCCCCAACTCCCCCCCAAAAAAACCCCACATTTCTTTTCAGAGGATTCATAAACTCAATTTGGAGTCAGGGAGCATGCTATCCTAATCCTGTTCTTCCATACAGATTGACCCTCTGAATTAGGGAATGGGTAGCTCTTTTCTAAGAGAGGTCTGGAGTTAACCTCCTGGCCTTCCTTGTCCTGAATTTTTTTGTCTGTTTCTGCCCCCTCTTCTACTCTAGAGCAGCCCTGTGACTTGTGATGATGGTTGTTTTTCTCCTCTCCTCAGGTGCATAGCTGCTTCCTAATCCTGGAGCCCAGAGGAAGCATATCTAGAACCGTGGGGGCGTGAGCCAGGCAGGCTGAGGGCAGCCTTGAGCCCTACCCTTCCCGCCTCCCCTGCGGGGGCCAGGATGCTGAAGAAGCAGTCTGCAGGGCTTGTGCTGTGGGGCGCCATCCTCTTTGTGGCCTGGAACGCCCTGCTGCTCCTCTTCTTTTGGACACGCCCAGCGCCTGGCAGGGTACCCTCAGACAGTGCTCTTGATGATGACCCCGCCAGCCTCACCCGCGAGGTGATCCGCCTGGCCCAGGACGCCGAGGTGGAGTTGGAGCGGCAGCGGGGCCTGTTGCAACAGATCAGGGAGCACCATGCTAGGTGGAGCCAGCGGTGGAGGGTACCCACTGTGGCCCCGCCTGTCCCGCCACGAGTGCCTGTGACCACTCCACCAGCTGTAATCCCCATCCTGGTCATCGCCTGTGACCGCAGCACTGTTCGGCGCTGCCTGGACAAGCTGCTGAATTACCGGCCTTCGGCTGAGCACTTTCCCATCATTGTCAGCCAAGACTGTGGGCATGAGGAGACAGCCCAGGTTATCGCCTCCTACGGTAGCGCTGTCATGCACATCCGGCAGCCCGACCTGAGCACCATTGCAGTGCCACCTGACCACCGAAAGTTCCAGGGCTACTACAAGATTGCTCGGCACTACCGCTGGGCACTGGGCCAGGTCTTTCACGAGTTCAAGTTCCCAGCAGCCGTGGTGGTAGAGGATGACCTGGAGGTGGCTCCAGACTTCTTCGAGTACTTTCAGGCCACTTACCCGTTGCTGAGGGCCGACCCCTCCCTTTGGTGTGTGTCTGCCTGGAATGACAATGGCAAGGAGCAGATGGTAGACTCCAGCAAGCCTGAACTGCTCTACCGCACAGACTTTTTCCCTGGCCTGGGCTGGTTGCTGTTGGCTGAGCTCTGGGCTGAGCTGGAGCCCAAGTGGCCCAAGGCCTTTTGGGACGACTGGATGCGCCGGCCAGAGCAGCGGCAGGGCCGGGCCTGCGTGCGGCCCGAAATCTCCAGAACAATGACCTTTGGCCGCAAAGGTGTGAGCCATGGGCAGTTCTTTGACCAGCACCTCAAGTTTATCAAGCTGAACCAGCACTTCGTGCCCTTCACCCAGCTGGACCTGTCGTACCTGCGACAGGAGACCTACGACAGGGATTTCCTTGCACGTGTCTATGGTGCTCCCCTGCTGCAGGTGGAGAAAGTGAGGACCAGTGAGCGGAGTGAGCTGCAGGAGGTGCGAGTGCAGTACACGAGCAGGGACAGCTTCAAGGCCTTTGCCAAGGCCCTGGGAGTCATGGATGACCTCAAGTCTGGTGTCCCCAGGGCCGGCTACCGGGGCATCGTCAGCTTCCTGTACCGGGGCCGCCGTGTCCACCTGGCCCCACCCCAGACCTGGGATGGTTATGATCCTAGCTGGAATTAGCAGCACCTGCGTGTCCATCATGGGCCCCCTCCTTGCCATCTCATGGCCTAAGATGGGACCGCAGTCCCTGGGCTTCATCGTCCTCTCTGTGTTTCTCTCTTGGGTCCATTTATCTTTTTTTCTTTTTCTGAGTGGCATTCAAGTGCACAGATGATGAGGTGAGGGTTATTCTCTCATTCTCAAGGGGGTCAAATCAGGGGACTCTTTCTGGGATATGTTGGGGGAGTTATTAAGGAAGAAACCACTGTGTGGTAGGAGGGACTTGGGCTTATCATGGCCACACACATCCACATTCCAAGTTTTCTCCTAGGACATTGGCGGAGAGGTTGGCAACTTTAGTTCTCTTGATCAGGCCTCTTTTCCCTGTCCTGGCTCTTCTAGCCAGAGTATGAGCCCTCTTGTACCTGTCCCCAACCATCTCCACTTTCTCCCAATTGGAGTAGGAGTAGGGGGGTGTATTATGTGAGAAGGGGATGTATCTGTGCCGGAATGAGACTAACCAAAGGGGTTTCATCATCGTCAGGGTCTGGATAGAGCTGTTAGGTTGTCAGGGTTTACTGCCTCCTGCCTGTATTTCTCTTCTTCCTCTCTCCTCCATCTCTGACCTCCTCTCAGCTCTTCTTTCTATGCAGCCCAGCAGTTCATGATTCTAAGATGAAATGGTGAAGGGAAAAAGCAGAACGTTCCCTCAGCTCATCCACTGTGGTGGGGAGAAAGCCTTGGATGCTGGGGCACCCCTCCCTCATTCTTCCTCTAAGAAACAGACTGCCGCCCCCCCCCCCCNCCCCCCCCCCCGCCCCCATCCAGTCCTTTCCAAAAACCAGTCCTTTCCCTGTTACTCTACGACAGTTCATGCTAGCCTGGCTTCTGGAGGCCCTCTCGGTGTGAGGTACAGCAGCCAAGACCATTCGACCCAACCTCCCTCCCTTCTCTCCCAAACATCCCCGGGTGCACAGATCAGGATGCAGATGGGTTGGAGAGCAATGTGTGTGTGTTGGTTTCTTGCCTGACCTCAGTTCATGGAGGAAAGTTTAAGCTACAGAATTATTTTCAAAAATAAAGGCTGAATTGTCTGAAAAACTGTGTGTTTATGTGTCCTGGAAAAGGAGGTGGGAATGAAAAAGGGAGGTGAAGTGTGGAGGAAGAAAGGAAAAGAATGAAGATTGGAAGGGGCTGCACAGAGAGGAAGAAAAGCAGATGGCAGGAAGGTAAGAGCAGGGAGTGGGGAAAAAAGGCATAGGAGAGCTGAGGAGGGGCCTGGGCACGAAAGGCCAGACTTGGAGGTGGAGAGGACCTAAGGCTTTACTCCCCTACTGCTAATCTCTATAGAGGTGGGCTGTGGCCCCTCAGGCTTGAGAGAACATGGGCCTCCTCTCCTGCAGTGGGTACATTGTGTGGGCACCCTCTGCTGGCCCAGGCACCATTTCCTAGGCATCCTCCAGCACTGTCCCTGAGCTCCAAGATATAGAGCTGACAGCTGGATCAACTCTGGCAGTAGCACATGGAGTGTGAGAATGGCTTTTACACTGCCACCCAGAACACCCACACATAAATGACGAACTTGGCCTGAAACAATTCCTGAGAGTTTCTGTTATCCACCTTTTTTTTTCCCGGTGCTGCTTGTGACCCATCAACTTGATTTCATTAGTGGGTTTGAAAAAGCTGGGTTAGGTGACTTTGTTGACAGCAACCACCTTCGAGCGTCACATCAGATGGATGAGCTGTGGAGAAGCGGTGTAACCAGGTCACTGAGGGAGCAACTCTGGCCTCCCTACTGGGCTCAGGAATTTCCTCTATGTTCAGGGATGTTGACGCTGAAACTCCAATACTTTGGCCAACGGATGCAAAGAGCTGACTCATTTGAAAAGACCCTGATGCTGGGAAAGATTGATAGCAGGAAAAGTGGACGAGAGGATGAGATGGTTGGATGGCATCACCAACTCAATGGACATGAGTTTGAGTAAACTCCGGGAGTTGGTGATGGACAGGGAAGCCTGGTGTGCTGCAGTCCATGGGGTCGCAAACAGTCAGACACAACTGAGCAACTGAACTGAAGGGAACCAGTGTTCAGACATTCATTTTAATCTTTTAGATTCTTGCAGAGCTAGTTTTGTCTTCCCACGTCCTCCTAGATGGATTATTTAATGTTGTTCTAGGTTAGGGACATGGTCATTGTCCATGATTTGCAAGGCTCTCTATCTCACACAACAGGGCAAGGTGTACTTTGGCTTTGGCACTAAATTAACAGTTGCTTACCAAGTGCATTGTTTTTAGTGTTCCACAGTTAAAACTAACTCATTTAATCCTCAAAAAGATCATGGGTAGTAATTAATGCTCGGGTTTTACAGGTGGGGAAATGGCACAGAGGTTCCTTTGACCAAGGCCACACACCTAGTTGGGGTGGATGGAACCCATGTTTAATGATTAAAAGATGTTTGCTCCTTCAAGGAAAGTAATGACAGACCTTCAGTTCAGTTCAGTCGCTCAGTCGTGTCCGACTCTTTGCACCCCATGAATGGCAGCACGCCAGGCCTCCCTGTCCATCACCAACTCCTAGAGTTTCCCAAACTCATGTCCATCGAGTCAGTAATGCCATCCAACCATCTCATCCTCTGTTGTCCCCCTTTCCTGCCCCCAATCCCTCCTAGCATCAGGGTCTTTTCCATTGAGTCACCTCTTTGCATCAGGTGGTCAAAGTATTGGAGTTTCAGCTTCAGCATCAGTCCTTCCAATGAACCCCCAGGGCTGATCTCCTTCAGAATGGACTGGTTGGATCTCCTTGCAGTCCAATGGACTCTCAAGAGTCTTCTCCAACACCACAGTTGAAAAGCATCAATTCTTCAGCACTCAGCTTCTTCACAGTCCAACCCTCACTTCCATACTTGACCACTGCAAAAACATAGTCTTGACTAGACAGACCTTTGTTGGCAAAGTAACAGCTCTGCTTTTGAATATGCTATTCTAGGTTGGTCATAACTTTTCTTCCAAGGAGTAAGCGTCTTCTAATTTCATGGTTGCAATCACCATCTGCAGTGATTTTGGAGACCCCCAAAATAAAGTCTGACACTTTCCACTGTTTCCCCATCTATTTCCCATGAAGTGATGGGACCAGATGCCATGATCTTCGTTTTCTGAACGTTGAGCTTTAGGACAACTTTTTCACTCTCCTCTTTTACTTTCATCAAGAGGATTTTTATTTCCTCTTCACTTTCTGCCATAAGGGTGGTGTCATTTGCATATCTGAGGTTATCGATATTTCTCCTGGCAATCTTGATTCCAGCTTGTGTTTCTTCCAGTCCAGCATTTCTCATGATGTACTTTGCATAGAAGTTAAATAAGCAGGGTGACAATATACAGCCTTGACGGACTCCTTTTCCTATTTGGAACCAGTCTGTTGTTCCATGTCCAGTTCTAACTGCTGCTTCCTGACCTGCATATAGGTTTCTCAAGAGGCAGGTCAGGTGGTCTGGTATTCCCATCTCTCTCAGAATTTTCCACAGTTTATTGTGATCCACACAGTCAAAGGCTTTGGCATAGTCAATAAAGCAGAAATAGATGTTTTTCTGGAACTCTCTTGCTTTTTCGATGATCCAGTGGAAGTTGGCAATTTGATCTCTGGTTCCTCTGGCTTTTCTAAAACCAGCGTGAACATCTGAAAGATCACAGTTCACGTATTGCTGAAGCCTGGCTTAAAGAATTTTAAGCATTACTTTACTAGTGTGTGAGATGAGTGCAATTGTGCAATAGTTTGAGCATTCTTTGGCATTGCCTTTCTTTGAGATTGGAATGAAAATTGACCTTTTCCAGTCCGGTGGCCACTGCTGAGTTTTCCAAATTTGCTGGCATATTGAGTGCAGCACTTTCACAGCATCATCCTTCAGGATTTGAAATAGCTCTACTGGAATTCCGTCACCTCCACTAACTTTGTTCATAGTGATGCTTTCTAAGGTCCATTTGACTTCACATTCCAGGATGTCTGGCTCTAGGTGAGTGATCACACCATCGTGATTATCTGGGACGTGAAGATCTTTTCTGTACAGTTCTGCGTATTCTTGCCACCTCTTCTTAATATCTTCTGCTTCTGTTAGGTCCATACAATTTCTGTCCTTTATCGAGCCCATCTTTGCATGAAATGTTCCCTTGGTATCTCTAATTTTCTTCTTTCTTTTTAATATAAATGTATTTATTTTAATTGGAGGCTAATTACTTTACAATATGGTATTGGTTTTGCCATACATTGACATGAATCCACCATGGGTGTACATATGTTCCCCATCCTGAACCCCCCCTCCCACCTCCCTCCCCATCCCATCCCTCTGGATCTTCCCAGTGTACCAGCACTAAGCATCCTGCATCATGCATCAAACCTGAACTGGCAATTCATTTCCCATATGATAATATACATGTTTCAATGCCATTCTCCCAAATCATCCCACCCTTGCCCTCTCCCACAGAGTCCAAAAGACTGTTCTATACATCTGCATCTCTTTTGCTGTCTGTCATAAAGGGTTATCGTTACCATCTTTCTAAATTCCATATATATGCGTTAGTATACTGTATTGGTGTTTTTCTTTCTGGCTTACTTCACTCTGTATAATAGGCTCCAGTTTCATGCACCTCATTAGAACTGATTCAAATGTATTCTTTTTAATGGCTGAGTAATACTCCATTGTATATATGTACCACAGCTTTCTTATCCATTCGTCTGCTAATGGGCATCTAGGTTGCTTCCGTGTCCTGGCTATTATAAACAGTGCTGCGATGAACATTGGGGTACACACGTCTCTTTCAATTCTGGTTTCCTCAGTGTGTATGCCCAGAGTGGGATTTCTGGGTCATATGGCAGTTCTATTTCCATTTTTTTAAGGAATCTCTACACTGTTCTCCATAGTGGCTGTACTAGTTTGCATTCCCACCAAGAGAGTAAGAGGGTTCCCTTTTCTCCACCCCCTCTCCAGCATTTTTTGCTTGTAGACTTTTGGATCACAGCCATTCTGACTGGTGTGAAATGGTACCTCATTGTGGTTTTGATTTGCATTTCTCTGATAATGAGCATCTTTTCATGTGTTTGTTAGCCATCTTTATGTTGTCTTTGGAGAAACGTCTGTTTAGTTCTTTGGCCCATTTTTTGATTGGGTCATTTATTTTTCTGGAATTGAGCTGCAGGAGTTGCTTGTATATTTTTGAGAATAATTCTTTATCAGTTGCTTCATTTGCTATTATTTTCTCCCATTCTGAAGGCTGTCTTTTCACCTTGCTTATAGTTTTCTGCGTTGTGCAGAAGCTTTTAATTTAATTAGGTCCCATTTGTTTATTTTGCTTTTATTTCCAATAATCTGGGAGGTGGGTATAGAGGATCCTGCTGTGAGTTATGTCGGAGAGTGTTCTCCTGTGTTCTCCTCTAGGAGTTTTATAGTTTCTGGTCTTACGTTTAGATCCTTAATCCATTTTGAGTTTATTTTTGTGTATGGTGTTAGAAAGTGTTCTAGTATCATTCTTTTACAAGTGATTGACCAGTTTTCCCAGCACCGCTTGTTAAAGAGATGGTCTTTTCTCCATTGTATATTCTTGCCTCCTTTGTCAAAGATAAGGTGTCCAGAGGTGTGTGGGTTTATCTCTGGGCTTTCTATTTTGTTCCATTGATCTACTGTTCTGTCTTGGTGCCAGTACCATACTGTCTTGAGGACTGTGTTTCTGGTGGACTCTTTAGGGTTTTCTATGTAGAGGATCATGTCATCTGCAAACAGTGAGAGTTTTACTTCTTCTTTTCCAATCTGGATTCCTTTTATTTATTTTTCTGCTCTGATTGCTGTGGCCAAAACTTCCAAAACTATGTTGAATAGTAGTGGTGAGAGTGGGCACCCTTGTCTTGTTCCTGACTTTAGGGGAAATGCTTTCAATTTTTCACCACTGAGGATAATGTTTGCTATGGGTTTGTCATATATAGCTTTTATTATGTTGAGGTATGTTCCTTCTATTCCTGCTTTCTGGAGGGTTTTTATCATAAAATGGATGATGAATTTTGTCAGAGGCTTTCTCTGCATCTATTGAGATAATCATATGGCTTTTATTTTTCAATTTGTTAATGTGGTGTATTACATTGATTGATTTGCGGATATTGAAGAATCTTTGCATCCCTGGGATAAAGCCCACTTCATCATGATGCATGATCTTTTTAATGTGTTGTTGGATTCTTTTTGCTAGAATTTTGTTGAGGATTTTTGCATCTATGTTCATCAGTGATATTGGCCTGTAGTTTTCTTTTTTTGTGGCATCTTTGTCAGGTTTTGGTATTAGGGTGATGGTGGCCTCATAGAATGAGTTTGGAAGTTTACCTTCCTCTGCAATTTTCTGGAGGAGTTTGAGTAGGATAGGTGTTAGCTCTTCTCTAAATATTTGGGAGAATTCAGCTGTGAAGTCGTCTGGACCTGGGCTTTTGTTTGCTGGAAGATTTCTGATTACAGTTTCAATTTCCGTGCTTGTGATGGGTCTGTTAAGATTTTCTAATTCTTCCTGGTTCAGATTTGGAAAGCTGTACTTTTCTAAGAATTTGTCCATTTCTTCCAAGTTGTTCATTTTATTGGCATATAATTGCTGATAGTAGTCTCTTCTGATCCTTTGTATTTCTGTGTTGTCTGTTGTAATTTCTCCATTTTCATTTCTAATTTTATTGATTTGATCTTTCTCCCTTTGTTTCTTGATGAGTCTGGCTAATGGTTTGTCAATTTTATTTATCTTTTCAAAAAACCAGCTTTTGGCTTTGTTGATTTTTGCTATGGTCTCTTTTGTTTCTTTTGCATTTATTTCTGCCCTAATTTTTAAGATTTCTTTCCTTCTACTAACCCTGGGGTTCTTCATTTCTTCCTTTTCTAGTTGCTCTAGGTGTAGAGTTAGGTTATTTATTTGACTTTTTTCTCATTTCTTGAGGTGTGCTTGTATTGCTATGAACCTTCCCCTTAGCTCTGCTTTTCCAGTGTCCCACAGGTTTGGGGTTCTTGTGTTTTCATTTTCATTTGTTTCTATGCATATTTTGATTTCTTCTCTAATTTGTTGGTTATTCAGAAGTGTTTTTCAGACTCCATATGTTGGAATTTTTAATAGTTTTTCTCCTGTAATTGAGATCTAATCTTAATGCATTGTGGTCAGAAAAGATGCTTGGAATGATTTCAAGTTTTTTTAATTTACCAAGGCTCGATTTATGGCCCAGGATGTGATCTATCCTGGAGAAGATTCTGTGTGCGCTTGAGAAAAAGGTGAAATTCATTGTTTTGGGGTGAAACGTCCTATAGATATCAATTACGTCTAACTGGTCTATTGTATCATTTAAAGTTTGTGTTCCTTTGTTAATTTTCTGTTTCGTTGATCTATCCATAGGTGTGAGTGCAGTATTAAAGTCTCCCTCTATTATTATGTTCTTGTTAATTTCCCCTTTCATACTTGCTAGCATTTGTCTTACATATTGCAGTGCTCCTATGTTGGGTGCATATATATTTATAATTGTTATATCTCCTTCTTGGATTGATCCTTTGAACATTATGTAGTGTCCTTCTTTGTCTCTTTTCACAGCCTTTGTTTTAAAGTCTATTTTATCGGATATGAGTATTGCTACTCCTGCTTTCTTTTGGTCTCTATTTGCATGAAATATCTTTTTCCAGCCCTTCACTTTCAGTCTGTATGTGTCCTTTGTTTCGAGGTGGGTCTCTTGTAGACAACATATATAAGGGTCTTGTTTTTGTATCCATTCAGCCAGTCTTTGTCTTTTAGATGGAGCATTCAACCCATTTCCATTTAAGGTAATTATTGATAAGTATGATCCCGATGCCATTTACTTTATTGTTTGGGGTTCGAGTTTATACACCCTTTCTGTGTTTCATGTCTAGAGAAGATCCTTTAGCATTTGTTGGACAGCTGGTTGGGTGGTGCTGAATTCTCTCAGCTTTTGCTTGTCTGTAAAGCTTTTGATTTCTCCTTCATATTTGAATGAGATCCTTGCTGGGTACAGTAATCTGGGCTGTAGGTTATTTTCTTTCATCACTTTAAGTATGTCCTGCCATTCCCTCCTTGCCTGAAGAGTTTCTATTGAAAGACCAGCTGTTATCCTTATGGGAATCCCCTTGTGTATTATTTGTTGTTTTTCCCTTGCTGTTTTTAATATTTGTTCTTTGTGTTTGATCTTTGTTAATTTGATTAATATGTGCCTTGGGGTGTTTCGCCTTGAGTTTATCCTGTTTGGAACTCTCTGGTTTTCTTGGACTTGGGTGATTATTTCCTTTCCCACTTTAGGGAATTTTTCAACTATTATCTCCTCAAGTATTTTCTCATGGTCTTTCTTTTTGCCTTCTTCTGGGACTCTATGATTCAAATATTGGGGCTTTTAACACTGTCCCAGAGATCTCTCAGATTGTCCTCATTTCTTTTATTTCGTTTTTCTTTTTTCCTCTCTGTTTCATTAATTTTTACCATTCTATCTTCTACCTCACTTGTCCTATCTTCTGCCTCCGTTATTCTACTGTTGGTTCCCTCCAGAGTGTTTTTGATCTCATTTATTGCATTATTCATTATATATTGACTCTTTTATTTCTTCCAGGTCCTTGTTAAACCTTTCTTGCATCTTCTTGATCCTTGTCTCCAGGCTATTTATCTGTAACTCCAATTTGTTGTCAAGATTTTGGATCATTTTCACTATCATTATTTGGAATTCTTTATCAGGTAGATTCCCTATCTCTTCCTCTTTTGTTTGGTTGGGTGGGCATTTATCCTGTTCCTTTCAGTTGAGTTCAGTTGCTCAGTTGTGTCCGATTCTTTGCAACCCCATGAATCACAGCACGCCAGGCCTCCCTGTCTATAACCAACTCCCGGAATTCACTCAAACTCACGTCCATCGAGTCAGTGATACTATGCAGCCATCTCATCCTCTGTCATCCCCTTCTCCTCCTGCCCCTGATCCCTCCCAGCATCAGAGTCTTTTACAATGAGTCAACTCTTCACATGAGGTGGCCAAAGTACTGGAATTTTAGCTTCAGCATCATTACCTCCAAAGAAATCCCAGGGCTGATCTCCTTCAGAATGGACTGGTTGGACCTCCTGGCAGTCCAAGGGACTCTCAAGAGTCTTCTCTAACACCACAGTTCAAAAGCATCAATTCTTTGGTGCTCAGCCTTCTTCACAGTCCAACTTTCACATCCATACATGACCACTGGAAAAACCATAACCTTGACTAGATGGACCTTTGTTGGCAAAGTAACAGCTCTGCTTTTGAATATACTATCTAGGTTGGTCATAACTTTTCTTCCAAGGAGTAAGCATCTTTTAATTTCATGGCTACAATCACCATCTGCAGTGATTTTGGAGCCCAAAAAAATAAAGTCTGACACTGTTTCCACTGTTTCCCCATCTATTTGCCATGAAGTGATGGGACCATACTGTTTCTTTACCTGCTGGGTATTTCTCTGCCTTTTCATCTTGTGTATATTTCTGTGTTTGGTGTGGGCTTTCCATATTCTGGCAGTTTGTGGAGTTATCTTTATTGTGGAGTTTCCTTGCTGTGGGTGGGTTTGGACGGGTGGCTTCTCAAGGTTTCCTGGTTAGGGAAGCTTGTGTCCGTGTTCTGGTGGGTGGAGCTGGATTTCTTCTCTGGAGTGCAATGAAGTGTCCAGTAATGAGTTATGAGACGTCAATGGGTTTGGAGTGACTTTGGGCAGCCTGTATATTGAAGCTCAGTGCTACGTCCCTGTGTTGCTGGAGAATTTGCATGGTATGTCTTGCTCTGGAACTTGTTGGCCCTTGGGTGGTGCTTGGATCAGTGTAGGTATGGAGGAGTTTGATAGGCTCCTATTGATTACTGTTCCCTGGAGTCAGGAGTTCTCTGGTGTTCTCAGGATTTTGACTTAAGCCTCTCCTGCCTCTGGTTTTCAGTCTTATTCTTACAGTAGCCTCAAGACTTCTCCATCTATACAGCACCGATGATAAAACATGTAGATTATAGATGAAAAGTTTCTCCACAGTGAGGGACACCCAGAGAGGTTCACAGAGTTACATGGAGAAGAGAAAAGGGAGGAGGGAGGTAGAGGTGACCAGGAGGAGAAGAGGGGGAATCAAAAAAGGAGAGAGCAAGCTAGCCAGGAATCACTTCCCTGTGTGCTCTCCACAGTCTGGATCCCTCAGAGATGTTCACAGAGTTACACAGAGAAGAGAAGAGGGAGGAAGGAGACAGGTGGCAAGGAGGATAAAAGGGGGAATCAAAAGGAGAGAGACAGATCCAGCCAGTAATCAGTTCCCTAAGCATTCTTCTCAGTCCGGAACACACAAAGAGATTCACAGAGTTGGGAAGAGAAGAGAAGGGGGAGGGAGGAGATAGAGGAGACCTGGTGGAGAAAAAGGAGAGTCCAAAGGGAGAGAGAGCATTCAAGCCAGTAATCTCGTTCCCAAGTAAAAATGGGTACTAAAGATTGGTTCTTAAAGGTACAAAATTGATAACAAATACATAAAAGCAAAGATTAAAAACCTAGAGTAGAGTTTAGA
>SJYQ01008468.1:21648-54976 GCA_006410935.1 Redunca redunca
TTTCTAAGGCCCACTTGACTTCACATTCCAGGATGTCTGGCTCTAGATGAGTGATCACACCATCGTGATTATCCGGGTCGTGAAGATCTTTTTTATACAGTTCTTCTGTGTATTCTTGCCATCTGTTTTTAATATCTTCTGCTTCTGTTAGGTCCATACCATTTCTGTCCATTATCAAGCCCATCTTTGCATGAAATGTTCCCTTGGTATCTGTAATTTTCTTGAAGAGATCTCTTCAAGAGTCTTTCCCATACTGTTGTTTTCCTCTATTTCTTTGCATTGATCGCTGAAGAAGGCTTTCTTATCTCTTTTCGCTATTCTTTGGAACTCTGCATTCAGATGCTTATATCATTCCTTTTCTCCTTTGCTTTTCGCCTCTCTTCTTTTCACAGCTATTTGTAAGGCCTCCCCAGACAGCCATTTTGCCTTTTTGCATTTCTTTTCCATGGGGATGGTCTTGATTCCTGTCTCCTGTACAATGTCACGAACCTCCATCCATAGTTTATCAGGCACTCTGTCTATCAGATCTAGTCCCTTAAATCTATTTCTCACTTCCACTGTATAATCATAAGGGATTTGATTGAGGTCATACCTGAATGGTCTAGCGGTTTTCCCTGCTTTCTTCAATTTTAGTCTGAATTTGATAATAAGGAGTTCATGATCTGAGCCACAGTCAGCTCCTGGTCTTGTTTTTGTTGACTGTATAGAGCTTTTCCATCTTTTGCTGCAGAGAATATAATCAATCTGATTTCGGTGTTGACCATCTGGTGATGTCCATGTGTAGAGTCTTTGAAGTAATAGTAGGTGATAAAAATGAAAATTAAAGGAGTAATAGAGAACTTAAAAAATTTTTTATGTTTTTAATTTAAAGAATGAAAATAATAAAAATATATCTCTGACTTTCTCTGGTGTTGTTGTGGACAATGTGAGGTCAGTTCATTTTCAGATAGTTCCTTGATCCGGCTTATACTTCTCAAGATCTATAGGCCCCTTCCTATGTAGTCAGTGCTAACCACAGGGTTTTAATCTATTGCACCTGTCACTTCCAAGGCTGTTCCCTCTGTTTGCTTTAGCTTCTTCTGTTTGCTGGTCTCTTCAGTGTCTAATTTCCACCCTGACACAAGGGGGCGGTGGTGGACACTTTTTTAGGCTCACTTGTTCAGTCGTGCTGTGGGGAGTTAGCAACAGGGCAAACAATTAACACTGGCATGTGCTCGCAGTGTCTCAGCCACACTGGGCTTGCCCCTGCTCCTGGCGTGTGTACTTTCCCTTTCTACACTTGCTTAGGCTCTAGGTTGCTCTGCTGGGAACTGTCTGAGGCTGTCCCTGGGTTGTATGCACTTCCCAGGTCTAAGCTGCTCAGGTTCAGGTACTTCTCACAGGCGCAGACTCAGTTGGGCCTACGTTTCATGCCCTTCCCAGGTCAGAGCAGCTCAGGTGACCAGGTACTTGGTGAGCGCAGTCGCTGTGACTTATCAGCTCCTCCGTCCCTGCTGCTCAATTTTCTGGGTTTACAACCTGTGCACCTTCTCAGGTGTGCCGTGTGTTTCTTCTGGGGAGCTGATCTCAGGCTGTGACCCTCCCAGCAGACATCGACCGTCCAGAATCCCAAGAAGTCTTGGTTAGCAACGAAGCCTGCTTGCAGTTTGGTAGATGATGCTTCTCTGGGGCCTCGATTGCCCCCTTCCGGCTCTGGCTGCCCTCTCTTGCCTGTCTCTGGTGGGGGATGGGCCGGTCCATAGCCGGCTATCTCTGCTCAGTCCTTTGTTCTGTGAGTGGGCCTGGCGGTGTCTTAGGTTAGGGCTTTTCGCAGGATAGATATCCCACAGTCTGGTCTGCTATCTCAAGTTAGTTCCCTCAGATTGCCCTCGGGGCATTCAGGCCCCGTCCTTACTCTAAGCAATGCAGCCAGCACCTCACTGCCCAGCCCCCGCTTGCTAGTGGCTGGTGAGGGTGTCTGCACTGCTTCTCCACTGGGAGTGGGTTTTAATTATTTATTTATTTTTCCTCCCGGTTATGTTGCCTTATCAGATTCCAAGGCTCACCACAGACTCATCAGTGAGAGTGTTTCCTGGTGTTTGGAAACTTCTCTCTCTTTTAAGACTCCCTTCCCAGGACGGATCTCCATCCCTACCTCTTTTGTCTCTCTTTTTATCTTTTATATTTTTTCCTACCTCCTTTTGAAGACCACCGGCTACTTTTCTGGGCGCCTGATGCCCTCTGCCAGCATTCAGAAGTTGTTTTGTGGAATTTACTCAGCATTCAAATGTTCTTTTGATGAATTTGTGGGGGAGAAAGTGGTCTCCCCGCCCTATTCCTCTGCCATCTTAGGACCACCCCTCTAATTTTCTTGAAGAGATCTCTAGTCTTTTCCATTCTGTTGTTTTCCTCTATTTCTTTGCATTGATCTCTGAGGAAGGCTTTCTTATCTCTCCTTGCTATTCTTTGGAACTCTGGATTCAGATACTTATATCTTTCCTTTTCTCCTTTGCTTTTCAACTCTCTTCTTTTCACAGCTATTTGTAAGGCCTCCCCAGACAGCCATTTTGCTTTTTTGCATTTCTTTTCCATGGGGATGGTCTTGATTCCTGTCTCCTGTACAATGTCACGAACCTCCATCCATACATAGTTTATCAGGCACTCTGTCTATCAGATCTACTCCCTTAAATTTATTTCTCACTTCCACTGTATAATCATAAGGGCTTTGATTAGGTCATACCTGAATGGTCTAGAGGTTTTCCCTACTTTCTTCAATTTAAGTCTGAATTTGGCAATAAAGAGTTCATGATCTGAGCCACAGTCAGCTCCTGGTCTTGTTTTTGCGAACTGTATAGAGCTTCTCCATCTTTGGCTGCAAAGAGTATTATCAATCTGATTTCAGTGTTGACCCTCTGGTGATGTCCATGTGTAGAGTCTTCTCTTGTGTTGTTGGAAGAGGGTGTTTGCTATGACCAGTGCATTCTCTTGTCAAAACTCTGTTAGCCTTTGCCCTGCTTCATTCCATAATCCAAGGCCAAATTTGCCTGTTACTCCAGGTGTTTCTTGACTTCCTACTTTTGCATTCCAGTCCCCTAGAATGCAAAGGACATCTTTTGGGGGTGTTAGTTCTAAAAGGTCTTGTAGGTCTTCATAGAACCATTCAACTTCAGCTTCTTCAGCATTACTGGTTGGGACATAGGCTTGGATTACTATGATATTGAATGGTTTGCCTTGGAGACGAACAGAGATCATTCTATCATTTTTGAGATTGCATCCAAGTACTGCATTTCAGACTCTTTTGTTGACTGTGATGGCTACTCCATTTATTCTAAGGGATTCATGCCCACAGTAGTAGATATAATGGTCATGTGAGTTAAATTCACCCATTCCAGTTCATTTTAGTTCGCTGATTCCCAGAATGTCGACGTTCACTCTTGCTATCTCCTGTTTGACCACTTCCAATTTGCCTTGATTCATGGACCTGANTTGTAACAGAACATACAACTTTCTTTAAATTTTTGCAAATATCTGAAATAATTCAGTATAGATGTTCATAATATTTTTGCTTATGCATTACACAAATAATATAAAATACATTATTTTGTAAAATACCAGAACAATGTAAATGAAGAAATATTGATCCTTGACCGTCCTAGTGTTGTGATAGCAGTGGTATTAGTAGCAAAATGATTATGTCTCTTATAACTAGGCTCTCTTCTAAGTGTTTTACATATAGTTTACACTTTTTCTCACCAAATTTCTGGGATAGTTCCTATTAGCACTACCATTTTAGAGAAAAGAAAGTGGAAATATGGAGAGTTTGTATAATTTACCCAATGCAATATGTTTAAAGAGTAGAAGCAAGATTTCAAATCAGACAATCTAACATCCCCTCTCAGAGGAAACCTTATTTGTCATTATAGCATTTTAGATCATACATTATACATAAAAATAGTCATGTTATTATAAAACCTGAATTGTAATCAATAAAATAAGAGAAAATATAATTTCAGTGCTGAGCATTCTTTGATCAATGCTCTAAATGTACCAGACTTTATGTTAAGTTCTTGGAATAAAAGGACAGAATAATCATGCCATGGACTATACACAATTAAGCTTATAATATAGTTTAAAAGATAGATATTAAAGGCATATTGATGGTATATGACACAGGAATCTGAAAAAGTACATAAATCAGTTGTTGCTTATGATCATTTGAAGTAATACAACAGAGCAAACTAACCTAGTCAGAAAACAATTTTTTCAGGGTAATCATTGCAGATGTTTCCATGCCAGTATTTTCTTATGTACCTGGTAGCTTAGAATAATGGTTCCTTAAAATGTCTACATCCTAATCTATGAAACTGAGTGTGGTGATTTACATGACCAACGGGCCTTTGCAGAGGTGATTGAGTTAAGGATCTGGAGATGGGAAGATTATCTTGAACTGTCGATATAGGAGAAGTACAGGCACTATACAGACAAGTCTTTATTAGAGGGAGGCAGGAGGTCAGATTCAAACAAGACATGATGACTGAAGTAGAGATTAGGGTGATGGGCCCATGAGGCAGGGGCTACAAGCAGCTTCTAGAAGCTGGAAAAATGAAGAAATTTATTCTTCCATAGAGCCTGCAGAGAGAACACAGCTGTGCTTACACCTTACCCAGAGAAATTAATCACAGAATACTGACAACCAGGACTATTAGATAATGCATTTGTATTGCTTTAATCCACTAAATATGTGATGATTTATTACAACAGTGAATGGACTCTAATGTAGTACACTTAATATTGTTGCATTATGTTTCAAAATTCAGAAGCCCTATGTAATACTTCTTAAAAGCTGTGAAAGTCTAGTTAAAGCTTTATAATTATTAGAGTTGGAAAAAATCAGATGAGTTCTTCTTTTACTATGCATGGATTAGAAAATTTAAATAATACTAGAAAGATGCTTTCTTTGGAAATTGAGTGGAAACTTGTTTAAGCATTTAGACTTGGCGACCTTTAAGGAAAATGAAATTTGTATTCAGTACAGTTCAGTTTAGTTGCTCAGTAGTGTCCGACTTTTTGCGACCCAGTGGATAGCAGCATGACAGGCCTCCCTGTCCATCACCAACTCCTGGAGTTTACTCAAACTCATGTCCTTCGAGTCTGTGATGCCATTCAGCCATCTCATCCTCTGTTTTCCCCTTCTCCTCCTGCCCCCAATCCCTCCCAACATCAGACTCTTTACCAATGAGTCAGCTCTTCACATGAGGTGGCCAAAGTATTGGAGTTTCAGCTTCAGCATCAGTCCTTCAAATGAACACCCAGGACTAATCTCCTTTAGGATGGACTGGTTGGATCTCCTTGCAGTCCAAGGGACTCTCAAGAGTCTTCTCCAACACTACAGTTCAAACGCATCAATTCGTCAGTGCTCAGCTTTCTTCACAGTCCAATTTTCACATCCATACTTGACCATTGGAAAAACCATAGCCTTGACTAGACGGACCTTTGTTGGCAAAGTAATATCCCTGCTTTTTAATATGCTATTTAGGTTGGTCATAACTTTCCTTCCAAGGAGTAAGCGTCTTTTAATTTCATGGCTGCAATCACCATCTGCAGTGATTTTGGAGCCCCAGAAAATAAAGTCTGACACTGTGTCCACTGTTTCCCTGTCTATTTCCCATGAAGTGATGGGACCAGATGTCATGATCTTCATTTTCTGAATGTTGAGCTTTAAGCTAAATTTTTCACTCTCCTCTTTCACTTTCATCAAGAGGCTTTTTAGTTCCTCTTCACTTTCTGCCATAAGGGTGGTGTCATCTGCATATCTGAGGTTATTAATATTTCTCCTGGCAATCTTGATTCCAGCTTGTGCTTCCTCCAGCTCAGCATTCATCATGATGTACTCTGCATAGAAGTTAAATAAGCAGGGTGACAATATACAGCCTTGATATACTCCTTTTCCTATTTGGAACCAGTCTGTTGTTCCATGTCCAGTTCTAACTGTTGCTTCCTGACCTGCTTATAGGTTTCTCAAGAGGCAGGTCAGGTGGTCTGGTATTTCCATCTCTTTAAGAATTTTCCACAGTTTATTGTGATCCACACAGTCAAAGGCTACCTTATTTTACAATAAACCTTTTATTTTAGAACAGTTTTAGATGTCCAGAAACAATACAAATTTACAGAAAATTCTCATTCTCCTAATGAGAGTTTCCTGATATATCCTAATTTTGAAATCTTGTATGGTACACTATTAAGGAAACATTGGCATATTATTAATAGCTATAATTTATATTTCATTGATCCAACCAGTCCATTCTAAAGGAGATCAGCCCTGGGTGTTCTTTGGAAGGAATGATGCTAAAGCTGAAACTCCAGTACTTTGGCTACCTCATGTGAAGAGTTGACTCATTGGAAAAGACCCTGATGCTGGGAAGGATTGGGGGCAGGAGGAAAAGGGGACGACAGAGGATGAGATGGCTGGATGGCATCACCATCTCAATGGACGTGAGTTTGAGTGAACTCTGGGAGATGGTGATGGACAGGGAGGCCTGGCATGCTGCGATTTATGGGGTCACAGAGAATCAGACACGACTGAGTGACTGAACTGAACTGAACTGATACTTCATTGAGATTGTCATACTTATTTTGTTCAAGGAAAAGCTTTTTCTCTTCCAGGTCCCTTTCCTCTTCTCAGATCTTATCCAGAATTCCACATAAAATTTAGCTGTCATGTATGCTTAGGTACCAGTTAGGTGTGATAGTTTCTCTGACTTGCCTTGCTGTTGATGTCTCTGAAAATTTTGAACAGCCTCTGTCAAGTATGTGAGGAATGCCTGTCAGCTGGTATTTGTCTGATATTTTCCCTCTTGATTACACTGGGATTATGTGTTTTGGAAGAAAACAGAGGTAAAGTGCCATGTTCATCCTATCATATTAAGTATTCATGCCATCACCATGTCTTCTTGTTGGTGTTCATCTTTATCTCCTGGATGAAGCAGCATTTGACAGATTTCTCCCTTGGAAGGCTTTTCTTTTTCCCTGTGCATACTATACTCTTTGGAAGGAAGTCACTGTGCAGCCATTACTTAGTGAGACAAGAGTGATGTGCTCATTTCTTTAGAATAGAGTATCTGCAAAAATGATTTATTATTTTTCTTCAGGGGACATTTATCTCATCATTCCATCTATTCAATAGCTTATTCATATCTGTATGCATCATATGCATTTATATTTACAATACAATACAATACTATAATATTTTGTTTCTCAAAGTATTTGGGAATTTGCTGTATGGATCAGGAAGCTCAAATAGGGGCTCTATATCAACCTAGAGGGGTGTGATGGGGAGGGAGATGGGAGAGAGGTTCAAAAGGGAGGGAATATATGTATACCTATGGCAGGTTCATGTTGAGGTTTGACAGAAAGCAGCAAAATTCTGTAAAGTAATTATCCTTCAATAAAAAATAAATTATTTTTTTTTAATGAGGAGAAAAAGGAGTATTCTAGCTTTACTTATTGGAAGCTCTTTCAGATACCCCTTGAGCCTTTGATATACTCCCATCACTGTGGGTTATTTCTTGTTGTTTTATACTTTTTGTTTAAGCACTTTTGTAGTTTTTGGCACTACAAGATGCTCTGGGCTCATCTATATTTCAAGGCACTAGAAAGCTATTTCTATCAGGAGTTTGGATTTCTTTCATTGGAAAATAGATTAAAAAGCCAAGATCTGGGTACTCAGTGCCACTGAGGTGTTGTTGCTTCTAAATTAACTTAGGACCCAACAGGCATCTATTGCTGGGCTTTCTGTTACACTGATCTTTGTGAAAACATTTATATTTTATCACTTATTATTTTACTATTTCAAATAACTATTATATTATCTTGTGATGTTCAAATATATGTATTATATATGAGGTTTGCACTTCCATATTAAATACAATACCTATAGTGTCTGAAATATCTTAATTATAATATTATATATATTCAAGTATTTTCCTTATACTGATTGACATGCTATTATTTTTTATTCATAATTTTTACTTCTCCTTTCCCTTTTTTTATTTTATTATGAAAAACATTGAAACATCAGAAAAACTGGAAAATTTCCCAGTGAATATCCATATATTTATTATCAAGATATTGAAAAAACTAATTTACTATATTGAATTCATATACCTATCCATCCATTCAGTTCTTTATCCCTATATTAATCAATTCATCTTCTATTTAGAAGCATTTCAACATAAACTGATGATCAGTAAATTTTCTCCCTAAACATATCAGCAGACATATCACTGATAGAAATTTAATGTTTATTTACAATTTTCTCTAGGTAAAGTTTACATAGAGTGAAATTCAGCAAAATTACATACACTACTTATATGCATTTTGACAGATGTGTATACATCATCTATTAATCCAAATTCCTAACAGGATAAATAACAGCATTACCCTAGAAATTTGCTGCATGCATTTTCCCAGATAACCCATGTTCCTCTAAGGCAATATGTGTGCATGCATGCTAAGTCATCTCAGTCAGGTCTGACTCTTTGCGACCCTATAGACTGTAGTCCACCAGGCTCCTCTGTCCATTGGATTTTCCAGGCAAGAATACTGGAGTGGATTTCCAAGCCCTCTTTCAGGGGATCTTCCAGACCCAGGGATCCAACCTGAATCTTTTATGTTTCCCACATTGACAAGTGGTTTCTTTACCACTAGCACAACCTGGGAAGCCCCCTAAGGCAGCACGGCTATACTTTATTTTTCCTTCATGGATTATTTTGCCTTCTTCGTAGTTTCAAAAAATTAGTAATAATATACATTACTTTGTATTTTAGAAGTATCCACTTTGTTTCTTGACTCAATTTCTATTAATATCTGTTGTGCTTGTTTTGTAGTTGTCTAGACATGTATTTTATGATTCTGTCACAGTTTGATTACCCAGTCTCCTATTAATAAACTTTTGGATCATTTCCAAATTGTGTATATTATAAATAAAGCTGATAAGAATTTTCTTGTGAATATATTTTTATGATCATTTGTTTTCATTTCTTTACCATGGGCATTTATTTTAATTTATTTTTGTTAAACACCTAGAGTTGGAATAATTTGGTCATAGGTTAGGTGTAGAAGAAACTTTCAGATATTTTTTAAATGACTTGTGTAAAATATATACAAGTTACAATTGTCCTATAGTATCACAAACAATGTTGTGAGGTTTTAAAGATTTCAGCTATCATCATTTGTATGTGATATCTCATTATAGCTTAAAACTGCACTTTTCTGGGGATTAGTGATGCTTCCATGCCCATTTAGGTCATTTGTATATAATTTTTGTGAACTATTAGCTCAAGTCTTAAAATCTTCCACCATTCTTTTTTGAAATTGGTTTATATCTTTTTATCTCACTATTGTAACTTACTTTATGCAGTTTTATATAGATTAGATGCAAATAGTTTGTCAAATTCACATAATAAATACTTTATTCCTATCTAAGTCAGTATTTTCGAATCCTAGTGACTTTGTTCAATGAGCCCAGTTTGTCAGGTTGATTGTATGTTTTGATAATAAACATAATAATAATAATGTCTTGTGGTTTTTTTCTTAGTGCTTTTTTGCCTGCTTTATATAAGAAACACTCTATCTCCAGGTGATTAAAATATTTTCTCATGGGTTTTTTAGTCTCCTTTGCATCATTGTTTTATATTTGGAATGATCCTTCTTGAATTAGTTCTTGTGTGTTATATGAGATAAGAATTCTAGTTCATTTTTTCAACAAGTACTTTAATATTGCAAGCACCACTTAATTGAAAAGTTGATCTCCCCCTATTTTATTTCCTTGATACATTTATTGTACATCAGGATAGTATATGTTTGGATTTATACATGATTATTCTGTTCTATTGATCTAATTTGTATTTCTCTGTGTTAATGTGATTGTCATTATTTATACTATTCCCATACTATTTACTGCAATTTTAAAGCAAGTGTTGAAATCCTAGATTTTACTGGCTCTTATAACTTCTTTGTACTTCCATATAATTTTATGACTAGACTGTAACTGTTTATAAATTTGATTATAATTATGATTGAGTCTGTAGATTAGGTAAGGATGCACATCTTTAAAATCCTGAAAAATTTTAATTCCATAAATAATGATATATTTAACACTATGTTTCAATTCCCTTAAAATATTTTATAATTGTCAGAGTAGATNATATTTATTAAATTTATTTTAAGTGTTTTATGTTACTTTAAATGGTATTATTTTCTTTTTTATTTTGTTTTCCACTGATTCAGTGCTCATATGTGGAAACAGTTATTTATGTATACTGACCTTGTTCTTATGACAGTGGTAAATTTACTTATTAGTCATAGTCATTTTACTGCAGATGATTTTAGCTTTTCTGCTTATCACTATCCTTTCCAACCCTTATGGGTTATTTCCTCATACTATGTTCTGTAGCTATAATATTGACTGTAATGTTAAAAGGGATTCCCAGATGGCACAGTGATAAAGAATCAGCCTGACAGTGCAGGAGACTTGAGTTCAATCCGTGGGTTAGAAAGATCCCCCTAGAGAAAGAAATGGCAACCCTACTCTAGTTTTCTTAGCTGGGAACTATCAAGGACAGAGGAGCCTGGTGGGCTACAGTCCATGAGGCCACAAAGAGTCAGACATGACCTAGCAGTTGAACATACATATAATACTAAAAAGATGTAATAAGAATAGACATCCTGATCTTTGGAAAAAATATCCAAAGTCTCACACTCAAGTATAATCTTATTTACAGACTTTTAAAATATATTCATTGAATTAAGAAAGTACTTTTATGTTTCAAAATTTTTGATATGTATTTTTATCATAAATATGTATTGAATTTTGCCAATACTCTCCCTGTGTCTACTGGTTGATTACATACTTTTCTTCTCTGTTATTCTATTAATGTGGTAATTTACATTGATTTTTTAATATTAAAAAAACATTACTATATTACCATAAATAACTGAATTGTCAAAGCAGACTCACATAAATCATAGATTTTCTCCAACACCAGACTCTGGGACTTATCCAGAAGTTTCCAACACAAAACCAACTTGTTTCTAGAGAGACCAAAACTATCAGAAGCAATCTCTAACTATTCCTTTCTCCCCCATTGTATGTGTAGGTGCTCAGTTGTGTTCAGTACTTTTCAACCCCATGGACTGTAGCCTACCAGGCTCCTCTGTCCTTTGAGTTTTCCAGACAACAGTACTGGAGTGCATTGCCATTTTGTACTCCAGGAACGATGTAAACATGGACACCTAATCTTGTGTTCGTAAAATTAATGTTAAAGTTCGTTGTTTTTTTTTTAAACATTTTTGTACTCTATGCACTAGATTAACTTATTCTTCAGCTGATCATGTTCTATAAATTCTGAAATTCTGTATTTATTTACAATGAGTCAAATAGACAAATCATGCTTGTCAAAATACATTTATTTAAAAGAACTCTCAAGTATATTCTCATTGATAATTGCCATCAGCTTATGTATAGGAAAGTCTGATCTAAATCATAGCCCATTTTTAGCTTTATTGCACTGTCCACCCTCTGATCTTGAGCAATACTGTCTTGTCAAATGTTTCTATGATTTTTTATATAATTTGTCTAAATATAAATTTTATAAAAATATTTCCCCACAAGAATTTATACATATGAGTCTGTAAAACTCCGATGGCTCATTAGATTTTACCTACCTAATGAGTGAACTCCAGGAGTTGCTGATGAACAGGGAGGCCTGGTGTGCTGCGATTCACGGGGTCGAAAAGAGTCGGACATGACTGAGCGACTGAACTGAACTGAACTGAATGGAAAATGGAAACTATTTTGACATATATCATTTTAGTAATGACTTTATCCCTTCACAGGAATTTTGATATTTTTATCAGCTTGAGTATGCTCTTTCTCTGCCATCAAATGTTATTTGGCTATTTCTTGTATATTAGTGAAGGCACGTCTGATATTTCTTAAGCCTCCTTCAGACCAATCTACAATGATATGCATGGCATTGATCAAGAGCTTCAGGTAAATTCCTCAATATTTTCTCATATTGATTAGGGTGAGAAGTTGGTTTTAATGCCAAACTGGTGATGCAGAGGTTAAAGCGTCTGCCTGCAATGTGGGAGACCTGGGTTCGATCCCTGGGTCAGGAAGATCCCCTGGAGAAGGAAATGGCAACCCACTCCAGTATTCTTGCCTGGAGAATCCCATGGTCAGAGGAGCTTGGTGGGCTACAGTCCACGGGTCACAAAGAGTCGGACATGATTGAGCAACTTCACTTTCACTATCACTTTCAAAGTTACTAGAGTATAGACTTCAACATAATATTTGACATTCCACACATAAGTTAAAATTATGGTATAAATTTCCTTTTCACATGCTTAACCTGTATACCCATAATTACAACACCTTTGGAGTTACTAGGGTCCATTATTTAAAATCCCTCTAGATGCCACTTGGTGTTTGGACAGGGTAACGAGCAGGAAGGCCAGGAGTCTCCAAACGGAGGAAATAGCCTGCAAGTGTCAGACATTTTTATCTCTCTTAAGCAGCAGGAGGAAACAAACTAGCGATATTTTTTTCCTTCTCTATACAAGTTTAAAAGGAGGTTTCTCAAAATACTGTGTTGCCGTAATGACACCTGGTTTCACCTAAAGTTAACTATTCTCAAACCTTGAGATAACCAATGCATTTTTTATGGAAATGTTTGTCTTAAGGTATGCTAATGTACTATGCATTTACCCCAAACTCTGTCTTCAAGTGGGTTCCGCCTAATGGCTCAGAACCTACTTGACAAACCAGTATGTTATACTCAGATATTGTTCCCCTAATCTATGTAAACAAAACTATTTGTATGGTGATCTGCCCTTCTTCAAGATTCAAGTTAATCATGTTATGGCCCTGGATGAACTACTTGGTGCCAAGGATATCCCAAAATGCATCTTATGGGTGAGGGAGCCTGCTGCCATTCTAAGTTTTAAGACATTCCTTTCTTTTATTAACATACTGCTAGTGGGATGGGAGGAGCTTGGTGGGCTCCAGTCCATGGGGTCACTGAGGGTCGGCCAGACTGAGAGACTTCACTTTCACTTTTCACTTTCATGCATTGGAGAAGGAAATGGCAACCCACTCCAGGGTTCTTGCCTGGAGAATCCTAGTGATGGGGGAGCCTGGTGGGCTGCCGTCTGTGGGGTCGCACAGAGTCGGACATGACTGAAGTGACTTAGCAGCAGCAGCAGTGACTATATAACATCCAGCTGAAGACTAGCAGAAGGGTACTCTTTCTGCCCCCTTCTGATGCCTATGTCAGAAGCTTTCTCTATCTCCTTTATACTTTAATAAAACTTTATTACACAAAGCTCTGAGCGATCAAGCCCTGGATTGAATCCTTCTCCTCCAAGGGCCAAGAATCCTGGCATCTTTGCTTGATTCAGCAACAACCTTACAATGATCATATATCATGGCACATGTTCCTACTAATACAGGTCTTCAAGTAAGGTAACACTACCCATTTTCTCCCCAGTTACAATGACATGGTGTTGATTTTTAATATTATTCTTTTAATCCTGACAATTTGAACCACAAAAGAAGTGATTTCACTGGTGAGCTCTATGACTTGGGTACATAGAGAAATAGAGAATGGAACAAAGACCACGTGGTATAATGTCATTCTTCCTCCGCTTAAAGTTGTAATGTTGTCCTCAGAAGTCCCCATAGAGATCTCTGGCACAGATCTCTAATACACCTCACCTGGACACTGAACCTTTAAAGAGACGAGATTTCCCAGTAATTATATTATCCAATCACCTTCCTTGGGAAATGAAACACACCTTCTCTCCCATCTTTGATAATGCCTGTGATATTCCATCAAGGATTTGGTTTCTCTGTTCCATTCACAAATCCTCCATTATCCTCCTGAAATGACTTCTTCATACAGTCTCCTGGAAAAATTCTTCTTTTATCAACCACATTTGTTATAATTACTCTTCTCATCATTCATTACATACATAATGTAGCCATTTTGACCCTGGTAAATTTAGTTATAGAGTATTGATCAAGCTTTATGATAAATTCCTTGAAACTCTTTATCATGATCTATAATCTTAGTGTCAAACGACTTCTCCTAAGTGTCCCCTAAAGGACCATCAGTGGTAAATGGGAATTAACATTGAACTTTCTAAGACCATTTGAGGAACATTCCCACTTTACTTGAAAGCATTATAACTACAATAAAATTTATAATTCAGACATCATATTTCCCTCATGTTGCATAAAAGAAATAGTAGCATTGACCAAAAATCATGCACAAAGTTGTCACACCGATCGGCTACCAGTCAACTAAGTCATCAGACTTAGCAGGTCATGCCTTTCTCTAGATTATTTGTTTTTTTTGTTTGTTTGTTTGTTTGTTTGTATTAATATAAATTTAAATTGGAGGCTAATTACTTTACAATATTGTATTGGTTTTGCCATACATCAACATGAATCTGCCACGGGTGTACACGTCTTCCCCATTCTGAACCCCACTCCCACCTCCCTCCCCATACCATCCTTCTGGGTCATCCCAGTGCACCAGCCCCGAACATCCTGTATCAGGCACCAAACCTGGACTGACAATTCATTTCACATATGATATTATACATGTTTCAATGCCATTCTCACAAATCATCCCACCCTTACCCTCTCCCACAGAGTCCAAAAGACTGTTCTACACGTCTGTGTCTCTTTTGCTGTTTCACACACAGGGTTAATATTACCATCTTTCTAAATTCCATATATATATGTGTGTTAATATACTGTATTGGTATTTTTCTTTTTGACTTACTTCAATCTGTATAATAGGCTCCAGTTTCATCCACCTCATTAGAACTGATTAAAATGTATTCACTTTAATGGCTGAGTAATACTCAATTGTGTATATGTACCACAGCTTTCTTATCCATTCGTCTGATGGGCAGATATCTAGGTTGCTTCCATGTCCTGGTTTTTATAAACAGTGCTGCGATGAACATTGGGGTACATGTGTCTCTTTCAATTCTGGTTTCCTCGGTGTGTATGCCCAGCAGTGGGATTGCTGGGTCATATAAATCAGCATAGTTTAGTTTCCCAATTTTGGGGTAAAATCAGTAGTGGTTTTATTAGCATCAGTTAAAAATTAATAACAGGTCTGAGCAAATGCAATAGTGAAAGTGAAGTCACTCATTCGTGTCTGACTCTTTGTGACCCCATGGACTGTAGCCCACCAGGGTCTTCAGTGGATGGAATTTTCCAGGCAAGAGTACTGGAGTGGGTTGCCATTTCGCAAATGCAATGGTTGTTAGCAAATGCAATACACTTAGTTTTGCTTTTAAGTGCTCTCATGACTGCATCCTTCCCAGGAACTAAGCATCATTTCCTGGTGGCTCATATGGTAAAGAATCTACCTATAATGCAGGAGACCCAGGTTCAGTCTCTGAGTCTGGAAGATCCCCTGAAGGAGGAAATGGCAACCCACTCCAATATTCTTGCCTGGAAAATTCTATGGACATAGAAGCCTGGCAGGCTAAAGTCAGTGGGGTCGCAAAGAGTCAGACACAACTGAGCAACTAACATGCACACACACACACACATACACCTCAATAACATTTGCCATGATTTCTTTTGGTTTCCACTGAGGTTCCTTCTTAACTCAGATTTTCCTCCATTTGTATGCTGTTTAGTTTTGACTATATGATATGCCCACAAAACAAGGACTATAATCAATATTACATGGACTTTCTTTGATCCATCCCTGGAAGATATTGAAAGATTTGGTGGGTAAAGAATTACAGGATTCTCCCTGCATTTACATGATAGGGATGCATTCACTGTTAGTACAAATCTGGATATACAAGGGGCGGTTTAACCCAACACAGGATGCCCTCAGGAATATATCATATTTAATACATATTAAGTTCATTGATGTCTCCTTTGATTCACACACACATCCACCCTTATGGCAAAAAGTGAAGAGGAACTAAAAAGCCTCTTGATGAAAGTGAAAAAGGAGAGTGAAAAACGTTGGCTTAAAGCTCAACATTCAGAAAACTAAGATCATGACATCTGGTCCCATCACCTCATGGGAAATAGATGGGGAAACAGTAGAAAGAGTATCAGACTTTTTTTTTTTAGGCTCAAAAATCACTAGATGGTGATTGCAGCCATGAAATTAAAAGATGCTTACTCCTTGGAAGAAAAGTTATGACCAACCTAGATAGCGTATTCAAAAGAAGAGACATTCAAAACCCAAAAAAGTTCCGTCTAGTCAAGGCTATGGTTTTTCCAGTGGTCATGTATGGATGTGAAAGTTGGACTGTGAAGAAAGCTAAGTGCCAAAGAATTGATGCTTTTGAACTGTGGTGTTGGAGAAGACTCTTAAGAGTCCCTTGGACTGCAAGGAGATCCAAGCAGTCCATTCTAAAGGAGATCAACCCTGGGTGTTCTTTGGAAGGAATGATGCTAAAGCTGAAACTCCAGTACTTTAACCACCTCATGCAAAGAGTTGACTCATTGGAAAAGCCTTTGATGCTGGGAGGGATTGGGGGCAGGAGGAGAAGGGGACGACCGAGGATGAGATGGCTGGATGGCATCACTGACTTGATGGACATGAATTTGGGTGAACTCTGGGAGTTAGTGATGGACAGAGAGGCCTGGCTTGCTGCGATCCATGGGGTTGCAAATAGTTGGACATGACTGAGCGACTGAGCTGAACTGAACTAAACTGAAGTACAAACCCTTAAGATGGAACATCCAGATCAGTCAAGATAAATAAAACCTTTGTGAGATGGGAAAGGTACAAAAAACCTCAATCCCTCCTTCTTGTATGCCAGTCCTAGAGATCTTTCTGGACAGACTGCACTGTGTCTTTTTTTTTTTTTTTGAAACATGTGTATTCATTTGACTCATTCAGTCTGTTGAACACTGTTAACATGTGTTTCCAGCAACATATATTTTAAATTATTTATTTATTTAAGTCTATTAATTTAAAAAAAAAGTCTGTTTTTGGCTGTGCTGGGTCTTTGCTGCTGCATGAGCTTTTCTATCATTGTGGAAAATGGGGACTACTCTGTAGTTGTGGTGCTTGGGATTCTTATTGGTGTGCCTCCTCTCATTGTGGAGCACAGGGTCTAGGGTTAGGGCTTCAGTAGTCATGGCACTTGGACTCAGTAGTTGCAGTTCCCAAGCTCTAGTGTGCAGGCTTAATAGTTGTGGCATATAGGCCTAGTTGTTCTGCAGCAGGTGGAATCTTCTCAGACCAGAAATCGTAATGGTGTCTCCTTTATTGGCAGGCAGATTCTTTACCACTGAGTCATCAGTGAAGCCCGGCAACAGATATTTTAAATTGCCCATTTTATTTTTTAGGACAACCACAACTCTGAGGTTGATAAGAGATGCAGTATCTACATTATTATATTATTTCTTTGCTGGTATTTAAACACCAACAGCAGTAACGTGTGGACCTTAATAAATAGAAACATTTATTTAGTTAATTATAACTTGAGTTACGGGTGTACGGGTGTACAATATAGTCATTCACAGTTATGAAAAAGTCATGCTTCATTTATATTAACCATAAAATAATGGCTACATATTCCGTATTGTTTGATATATTTTATAGCTTACTTTTTACCTAATAGTTTGTACATCTTAATTCCTTACCCCTATATTTCACCTCCTCCCTCTATCTCTCCACTAATAGTTGGTTCTCTATATCTTTGAGTCTGCCTATGTTTTTGCTATATTCACTGGTTATATTTTTTAGATGCCATATATAAATTGTATCATACAGTATGTGTCTTTCTCTAATTTATTTCATTAGGAAAATACCCTCAAAGCATGGTGCTGCAAATGGCAAAATTTTATTCTGTGTTATTTATGGTATTTTGTTTTGCCTGGTATTCCATTGTATACAGGTACCACTATTTTTTATCCATTTATCTGTTGATGGACACAGGTTGCATCTAATTCTTCACAATTATAAATAATACTGCTATGAACATTTGGATATATGTTGATTTTTTAGATAGAGCTTAAAGTTTTTATGGATATATAACAAGGAGTGGAACTGATTGATCATATGGCAATTTGATTGTTAGTTTTTTGAAAAAACTCCATACTACTTTTCACCCTGGCTATACCAGTTTACATTCCCGTCAACAGTGTACAGGATTCCTTTTGCCTAAATCCTAGCCAACACATGTTATTTATGTTATTTTTGATGATAGTCATCCAGTTAAGTGTGAGGTCTTGCCTCATGGCAATTTTGATTTGAATTTCCCTGATGACTAGCAATGCTGAGCATTTTCTCATATGCCTGTTGTTGTTCACTGGCTAAGTTATGTTCGAATCTTTGTGATTTCATGGACTGCAGCACGCCAGACTTCCCTGTCCTTCAGCATCTCCTGGAGTTCACTCAAACTCATGTCCATTGAGTCACTGATGCTGTCCAACTATCTCAACCTCTGTTGTCCCTTTCCCCTTCTGCCCTCAATCTTTCTCAGGATCATGGTCTTTTCCAGTGAATTGGCTCTTTGCTTCAGGTAGCCAAAATATTGAAGGTTCAGCTTCAGCATCCATCCTTTCAATGAATATTCAGGACTGATTTCCTTTAGGACTGACTGATTTAATCTCTTTGCAGTGCAAGGGATTCTCGAGTCTTTCCCAGGACCACAGTTCAAAAGCATCGATTCTTTGGCACTCAGACTTCTTTATGGTCCAAATCTCATATCCACACAGGATTACTGGAAAAACCATAGTGCTGAATATATGGACTTTGGTTGAAAAAAGTTATGTCTCTGTTTTTTAATACACTGTCTATATTTGTCATAGCTTTTCTTCCAAGGAGCAAGGGTCCTTTAATTTTATGGCTACAGTTAACCTCTGCCAGCTTTTTCAGTCTCCTCTCATCTTGAGTCTCTTTAGTTCCTCTTTGCTTTCTGCCATTAGAGTGGTATCATCTGCATATCTGAGGCTGTTGACATTTCTCCTGGCAATCTTGATTCCAGCTTGTGATCCAGCTCAGTATTTCACATGATGTACTCTGCATATACATTAAAATAACAGGGTGAAAATATACAGGCTTGATGTACTTCTTTCCCAATTTTGAACCACTCCATCGTTCCATGTCAGATTCTAACTGTTGCTTCTTGTTCTGCATGCAAATTTTTCAGGAGACTGATAAGGTGGTATGGTATTCCCATCTCTTTTAGAATTTTCCACAGTGTCTTGTGATCCACACAGTCAAAGGCTTTTAGCATAGTCAATGAATTAGAAATAGATGTTTTTTTGGAATTCTTCTATGATCCAGAGGATGTTGGCAACTGGATTCCTCTGCCTTCTCTAAATGTACCTGCTGGCAATCTGCATTTCCTGTTTGAAAAAAAAATGTCTATTCTGATATTTTTCCCATTTTTTAATCAGGTTGTTTCTTGTTGTTGTTTTATATTGAGTTATATGAGCTCTTTATCAGTCATGTAATTTGCAAATATCTTCTCTCATTTAGTAGGCTGTCTTCATTTTGTGTATGGTTTCCTTTGCTTCCCTGGGGGCTCAGATGGTAAAGCGTCTGCCTGCAATACGGGAGACCCAGGTTCGATCCCTGGGTTGGGAAGATCTCCTGGAGAAGGAAATGGCAACCCACTCCAGTATTCCTGCCTGGAGAATCCCAGGGACAGAGGAGCCTGGTAGGCTACAGTCCATGGGGTCGCAAAGAGTCGGACAAGACTGAGCCACTTCACTTCACTTCCTTTGCTACACAAAAGATTTTTAGTTTAATTAAGTCCCATTTGTTTACTTTTGCTTTTATTTCCTTCACATTTTTTATTTTCTAAACTTTACTTGCATTATCCATAATTGCTTCTGTTACAAAACGTTAGAGTCCAGCTCCAGTAGCCAGGGATTCAACCTGAAGAGGTGATCGGTGTTGGTGAATGAGACAGTCTCTTAGTTTTCTTGGACTGCCTATTTATTTCAAGTTTAAGATTCTCTTTTATACTTTTACAAAAACAGTAGGTCAGAGGTTTGACATTTTCATTTCCCCCTCTCCCAGATTTATTATGTCCATAAATCTTTGTTGCTCTTCAAACAGAGTTGGTGCTTCAGTGATTCTCTCGGCAGCCTTATCATCTATTATCTACCTCCTCTGATGTGTCCTATAGATAACTTGCGATTACATTGTAACTCATGCTACATTCCTCAGTTTACTACTTATCTTCCTAAATTCTGTTTGCCTCTAACTTCCTGAGCTCACTATCTCTTAACAAGGCTTCTAGCTATAGTGTCTCTAAAAATTCCTAACTTCTATAAGCTATAGTAAAATATGCTAACTTTACAACATTCCTTAAATCTTTAACTTCTAACTGTTTTAATTATTTCTAAGCCCTAAATTCAGTAAACTCCTTTGTCATAAACATTTTCCTCACAAATAGGCTTCAGATAGCAATCCTTCCCATGGCCTCAAGCTGCGGCCTATGTTCTCATCCTGGAACACTATTTTGTAAAAGTCCTTAAACAAATGTCAATGATTAAATTTATGAATTATTCTCTGAGCACAGGTACAGAAGGCTTTGTGCCTTCTCATGCTCCTCTCAAGAACAATAAGCACCTTAATATTCCTTTTCAGTCAACTCAGCCGAGGAGAGGAAAAGACAAGTCAGAATTACAAGGACTAACTCCTTCATCCTGGGACCATGTCTGCAGAATGAGGAGAGTGGTCTGGGGCTGTACCTCCATTTTGTCAGTAATGCCTGACATGGCTCCTGACAACAAAATAGATCAATGAAGTTCTAAGGTAGGATGAGTTTTAATTCCAATCGATCACTTAATATTTATTTGTAGCCACCACACTGCATAATGCGAGTAAGAAGGATCAATTATGAGCAAGTTCTTCACTTGTTGGAATTTTTACCTACAGTCTAACTAGTCATTGGAAGGAATGATGCTGATGCAATACTTTGACCACCTAATGCGAAGAGCTGACTCATTGAAAAAGACCCTGATGCTGGGAAATATTGAGAGCAAGAGGAAAAGGGGATGACAGAGAATGAGATTGTTGGATGGCATCAGTGACTCAGTGGACATGAATTGGAGCAAACTCCAGGAGACAGTGAAAGACAGAGAAGCCTAACATGCTGCAGTTCATGGGAATGCAATGAGTCAGACACGATTTAGCAACTGAACAAAAACAACAAAATCATGGGATGAGTTCTTTTGTATTCTTACTAAGTAAAATTTCTTACCATTTTTAGAGACTTCAGTGAATGAGAAGAAAAAGTGCCATTTTTTTCATTTTTCCCTCTGTGCATGCTTCCTCCTCCTTCTTAGTTTAAAGAATTTCTATAAGATTGTTAGTACATTTCCTTACATGTTTTGTAGATTTCACTCATTAAATAATCTAGACATAGAGTTGTGTTTGTGAAAACATTTTAATTTGAGAATTTTGCTTTTTATAGGATACAAGCTAGTTATTTTGCAAAAACTTTTATGTAGTAATTTTGATTTGGTCTATTTTGTCTAAGTNGGAAACTTATAGCATTTAATTTATATTATTTTCTAATATGTGTAGTCCACAAATATTGATATGGTGAACATTTAAAATATTATAATTCTAATTATAATGGACATGAGTTTAAGTGAGCTCTGGGAGAGGTTGATGGACAGGGAAGTCTGGTGTGCTGCAGCCAATGGGGTCACAATGAGTCAGACATGACTGGTTGACTGAACAACAATTCTATCTACCTGTCTACTCCATCAACTTCAAAAATTGGTAATAAGACAATTATTGCTGTTTCATATATGTTTAAATATGTAGTATATCCAGTGTTTTTCATTGCTTAAATTATATCCAGGTTTACATTGGGTACTGTTTTTCTTTATCTTCATTAACATTGTTTGTCAGTTCTTGAAATGTATTTTTGAGTGGATGGAAGGAGGAGTCTTATGGAAGCAAATTCCCTCAGTTATTCTTTTTCAGAAATAATCTTTTTCTTTTTCCCCATTCATTATAAAAACGTTTTTTTCCTACTGGGTACAGAATTCTCTTTATTTTAAGATTTATTTATATTTTTAATACAATTGTAAAGGTTGCTTTCCATTTAGTCATTACAAAATATTAGCTATGCTCCCTGTGTTGTACAATTCATTACTGAGCCTATCTTACACTCAGTAGTCTGCACCTCCCTTGCCCCCAGCCTTATATTGCCTGCCCCCTTGGTAAACCACCATTTTACTCTCTATATCTGTGAGTCTGCTTTTTTTTTTTTTTTTTGGTTATACTTACTACTTTGGTTTACTTTTTAGATTACACATATAAGGTATATTACAGTATTTGTCTTACTTGGTCTGACTTATTTCACTTAGCATAATACCTTCCAAGTCCACCCATGTCACTGCAAATGGCAAAAGGTCACTTTTTCTTGGCTGAGTAGTATTCCATTGTGTGTGTGTGTGTGTGTGTGTGTGTGTGTGTGTGTGGTGTTGTTGTTCTTCAGCCACTCAGTCATATCTGACTTTCTGTGGCACCATGGATGGCATCATGCCAGGTTTCCCTGCACTTCATCTCTCAGAGCTTGCTCAAACTCATGTCCATCAAGTCAGTGATGCCATCCAATCATTTCATCCTCTGTTGTCCCCTTCTCCTCCTCCCTTCAATCTTTCCCAGCATCAGGGTCTTTTCTAAGGAGTCAGTTCTGTGCAACAGGTGGCCAAAGTATTGGAGATTCAGCTTCAGCATCAGTCCTTCCAATGAATATCAAGGACTGATTTCCTTTAGGGTGGACTGGCTTGATCTCCTTGAGTCCAAAGGACTCTCAAGAGTCTTATCCAACACCACAAGTTCAAAGCATCAATTCTTTGGTGCTCAGCTTTTTTTATGGTCCAACTCTCATATCCAAACATGACTACTGGAAAAACCATAGCTTTGTATATATGGATCTTTGTCAGCAAAGTAATGTCTCTGCTTTTCCATATGCTGTCTATGTTTGTCAGAGCTTTTCTTCCAATAAGCAAGCATCTTTTAAATTCATGGCTGCAGTCACCATCTTCAGTGATTTGGGGGCCCAAGAAAATAAAGTCTGTCACTGTTTCCATTGTTTCCCCATCTGTTTGCCATGAAATGATGGGAACAGATGACATGATCTTTGTTCTTAGAATGTTCTTAGAATGTCTTAGCTTTTTCACTCTCCACTTTCACCTTCATCAAGAGTCTCTTTAATTTCTCTTAGCTTTCTACCATAAGGATGGTGTCATCTGCATATCTGAGTTTATTGGTATTTCTCCTGGCAGTCTTGATTCCAGCTTGGGCTTCATCTAGCCTGGCCTTTCTCATAATGTGCTCTACATATAAGTTAAATAAGCAGGGCACATGATACATTCTTGACGTACTCCTTTCCTAATTTGGAACCAGTCTATTGTTCCATGTCTGGTTCTCACTGTTACTTCTTGACCTGCATACAGATTTCACAGGAAGCAGGTAAGGTGTTCTAGTATATAAATACATAAATTTATATTTATATACCACCTCTTAGTTATCCATTTATCTCTTTTTGGACACTTGTAAATAATGCAGCTATGAATGATGTAGTTCTTGAATCTTTTCAAATTAGTCTTTTTATTTCATTCACATATATACCCAGGAGTGGAATCACTAGATTATATGGCAGTTCTATTTTTAGTTTTGTTTAGAAAGTTCCATACAGTTTTCCACAGTGGCTGATTCAATCTTCATTTCCACCAACAGTGTACAAAAGTTCTGTTTTATCTACATCCTTGCTTAAATTTATTTTTTGTGTTCTTTGTGATGATAGTTATTTTGACAGGTGTGAGGTGATGCCTCATGGTCATTTTGTTTTACATTTCCCTAGAGATAAGCAATGCTGAGCAACCATTCATATGCCTGTTGACCATCTGCATTTCCTCTTTGGAAAAGTGTCTATTCAATTCTTCTTCCCATTTTTCAATTAAATTGCTTTTTAGATACTAAGTTGTATGAACTGGTTATATATGTTGGATATTAATCCCTTACTGGTAATGTCATATGCAGATATTTTCTCTCATTCAATAGGTTGTCTTTTAATTTTTCCAATAGTTTCCTCTGCTGAGCAAAAGCTTTTAAGTTTAACCAGGTCCCATTTGTTTGTATTTGTTTTTATTTCCTTTACTTTAGGAGAAAGAGCCAAAATAATATTGTTGCAGATTTCCATCAAAGAATGTTCTACCTATACTTTCCTCTAGGAGTTTTATATTATCCAATTTTACATTTAGCTTTTTAATATATTTTTAGTTTATGTTTGTGTATGATGTTAGAAAATGTTCTAATTTCATGCTTTTACAAGTAACTTCCAGTTATCCCAGCACCACTTATTGAAGACTGTCCTTTCTCCATTGCATATTCTTGCCTCCTTTCTGGTAGATCAATTTACCATAAAGTGTGTGTGCAATCCTGTTGCATTGATCTAAAATGTGTTTGTGCCAGTATAACACTGTTCTGATTAATATAACTTTGTAGTATAGTCTGAAATCTGGGAGTGATTCTTCCCTTTCTGTTCTTTCTCAAGATTGATTTGGCCATTCAGGGTCTTTTGCGCTTGCATAAAAATGTAAATTTCTTTTGTTCTAGTTCTGTGAAAATTGCCATTGGTTACTTTGATAGAAATTGCATTGAATCTGTAGATTGCCTTGATAATATGGTCATTTTAATAATAGTGATTCTTCTAATCCTAGAACAGAATATATCTTTCAGTGTGTTTGTGTCTTCAGTTTCCTTCATCAGTATCTTAGAGGTTTCAGAAACAGGTTTTTTGCCTCCTTAGGTAGGCTTATTCCAAGATATTTCATTATATTTCATGTAGTGGTAAATGAAATTTTTCCTTTAATTTCTATTTCTAATAGTTCATTGTTAGTGTATTGTAATGGAACAAGTTATTGTGTATTAATTTTGTATCCTGCAACTTTACCTAATGCATTGATGAGTTCTAGTAGTTTTCTGGTGGTATCTTTTAAGATTTGCTATGCATAGTATCATGTCATCTGGATACAGTGAGAGCATATCAGGCTTCTCTGTCCTTCACTGTCTCCCAGAGTTTGATCAGACATGTCCATTGAGATGCTAATGCAATCCAACCATTGCATCCTCTGTCACCCCGTTTTTCTTTTGCCTTCCCAGCAGTAGGGTCTTTTTCAATGAGTCAGGACTTCACATCAGGTGGCCAAAGTATTGGAGCTTCAGTCAGTCCTTCCAAGGAATATTCAGAATTTATTTTCTTTTGGATTGACTGGTTTAATCTCCTTGCAGTCCAAGGGACTCTCAAGAGTCTACTCCAATACCACAGTTCAAAAGCAATAATTCTTTGGAGCTTGGCCTTTTCTATGGACCAACTCTCACATCCACACATTACTACTAGAAAAACCATAGCTTTGAGCATATAGACCTTTGTCTGCAAAGTGATGCCTCTGCTGTTTAATACTGTATCTAGGCTTTTCCTTCAAGGAGGAAGCATCTTTTTATTTCTTGGTTGCAGTCACCATCTGCAGTGATTTTGGAAGCTCCCAAAATAAAGTTTCTCACTTGTTTCCATTGTTCCCCATCTATTTGTAATGAAGTGATGGGATTGGATGCCATGATCTTTGACTTTTGAATGCTGAGTTTTAAGCCAGCTTTTTCACTCTTCTCTTTCATTTTCATCAAGAGGCTCCTTAGACCCTCCTCACTTTCTGCCATAAGGGTGGTGTCATCTGCATATCTGAGTATGGTATTTCTAATATGGTATTATTGGTATTTCTCCTGGCAATCTTGATTCCAGCTTGGGCTTATCCAGCCGAGGATTTTGCATGATGTACTCTGAATATAAACTAAACAAGCAGGGTTATCATATACAGCCTTAACATATTCTTTTCCCAATTTTGAACTATCTGTTTTTTCATGTCCTTTTCTAACAGTTGCTTCTTGATCTGCATACACATTTCTCAAGAGGCAGGTAAGGTAGTCTGGCATTTCCATCTCTTTAAGGAATTTCCAGTTTTTTTGTGATCCACTCAGTCAAAGGCTTTAGTGTAGTCAATGAAGGAGAAGTACATGTTTTTCTGAAATTCCTTGTTTTTCTATGATCCAGTGGATATTGGCAATATGATTTCTGATTCCTCTACCTTTTGTAAGTCCAGCTTGAACATCTGGAAGTTCTCAATTCACATATTGTTTAAGGCTACCTTGAAGGAATTGAGCATTATGGAATCCTTGCTAGCATATGAATGAATGCAACTGTGTGGTAGTTTGAACATTTTTTGGCATGGTCCTTCTTTGTGGTTGAAATGAAAACTCACCTTTTCCTGCTGTGTTTTCCAAATTTGCTGATATACTGAGTACAGCACTTTAGTAGCAGCATCTTTTAGAATTTGAAATAGCTCAGTTGAAATTCCATCACTTTCACTAACGTTGTTCATCACCATGATGCTTTTAAGACCCACTTGAGTTTACACTCTAGGTAGTCTGGCTGTAAGAGAATGATCACACCAAGGGTCGTTAAGATCTTTTTTGCATAGTTCTTCTGTGTATTCTTGCCAACTCTTCTTTATATATTTTGCTTCTTTTAGGTCCATACTATTTCTGTCCTTTATTGTGCCCATCTTTGTGTGAAAGGTCCCTTGGTATCTCTAATTTTCTTGAATAAATAACTAGTCTTTCTCATTCTATTGTTTTCCTCTACTGCTTTGCATGTTCACTTAGGAAGGCTTTTGTATCTCTTCTTGGTATTCTTTGGAACTCTGCTTTCATATGGGTATATCTTTCCTCTCCCCCTTTGTAAGGCTTCTTCAGACAACCATTTTGCCTTTTTGCCTTTCTTTTTCCTGGGGGATGATTTTGATCACTGCCTCCTGTACAACATTATAAACCTCCATCCATAGTTGTTCCAGCACTTTGACTATCAGACTAAACCCTAGAATCTGTCTCTTCCAGTGTATAATCATAAGGGATTTGATTTAGGTCATACCTGAATTGCCTAGTGGTTTTCCCTACTTTCTCCAATTTAAGTCTTTATTTTTCACTAATAAGACTTTCCTAATAAGACTATTTAATTGACAGTTGTCTCATCAGCAATCATATGCAACCATTCCAAGGTCAGTAACCTATATGTTTATTTTTTAAATGTGTATTTGTACAAAAAAGAGCAAGCAAGGGAAACCAATAGAATATATTGATATATGAAAAATATTAAAGTTTAAACTGAAGGCAGTCCTCCCTTGTGGCTCTAGGTCACACTGATTTTGCTGGTGTCCGGCTCACATTGCTTGCATATTCCCTTCCAAACAGGTCAGAACTCTATTCCATTGTCTTTCCTTTCCATTGTTTGAGTCCAATTCTTGTCTTTTCAAAAAGATTATAATCTCCTTGAGAAGTAAAATGTATTTTATGCATTTTTATACCCCTTACACTTGCTTGCACATAATAGGTTATTTCATTGGTTGATCAAAATACAACTAGTAAAAATATTTGAAAATGAAAGAAAATAGTGTTTTCTAGAAAATAAATTATTATTAAATTTATTATTCAAGATATTTGAAATTATGTTTACTCCAACTATATAACTAAGTTTATCATTTTTTCTCTTATTCACTAAAAGATGTTTGCTATTTTTTTAATATCTTATATTTGCATTTTCATATTAAAACATATTTTTCCTATTCTTATGTGTGCCCACAGAACTATAAAGTGAGAATAGTTGCCTTATAGGAATGAAAGAATTTGCAAATTTCCAGACTCATCAAAGTCTACTCTGATAGCTCAGTTGATAAAGAATCTGCCTGCAATACAGGAGACCCTGGTTTTATTCCTGGGTCTGGAAGGTCTGTGGGAGAAGGGATAGGCTGCCCACTCCAGTATTCTTGGGTTTCCCTTGTGGCTCAGCTGGAAATGAATTGGCCTACAATGCAGAATACCTGGGTTCAATCTCTGGGTTGGGAAGATCCCCTGGAGAAGGGAACGGCTACCCACTCCAGTATTCTGGACTGGAGAATTCCATGGATTGTTTAATCCATGAGGGGGTCACAAAAAGTCGGTCAGGACTGAGTGACTTTCACTTTCAAACTCATCAAAATGTATATTTCAAGTATATGCAACTTTATATAACAATTACATCTCAACAAAGCTATTTTTAAAAAAGTAGATAATTAAGGCTTGAAAGAAGTGAAAAGTGAAAGTGTTAGTAGCTCAGTCCTTTCTGTCTCTGTGATCCCTCTGTCCATGGAATTCTTCTCTGGAGCCAGTTGCCATTCCCTTCTCCAGGGATCTTCCTGACCCAGGGATTGATCTCCAATCTCTTGCACTAGAGGTAGATTCTTTACCATCTTAACCACCAGGGCAGCCCAGTTAAGGCTTTTAAAAGATAAATAACTTGTCAAATTATAAATATCTAATAAGTATCTACGGAGAAGGCAATGGCACTCCACTCCAGTACTCTTGCCTGGAAAATCCCATGGACGGATGAGCCTGGTAGGCTGCAGTCCATGAGGTCGCGAAGAGTCAGACACGACTGAACAACTTAGCAGCAGCAGTAGCAATAAGTATCTATGCCAGGTTTATCCAGTTCTAAAGCACACATGATTCTCTATGAATCTTTAATAAAAATAATGTAATATTATCCACTCTTGAGTACATTAAACAAATTAAAATATTTTGCCACATTCTTTCTTGTATAGATTCAGAATTCTTGATCTTAACACATAAACACCAAAGTATTTTACTAGGTACCATAAACTGGAATCAACTCAGTTGAAAGTTTTAGAAATTCTAAAAAAAACACCAAAATTTCACCAAAGAAATGTCTAAAAGCTAAATGTCATCTGGGATTAATTCAGTGCCTATGAGGAACATTTTTAATTCTTTAGAGCTTGCTGCACATTTTTAAAATTGGAAACTGTGAAGATTTCCATTCGTTTTTGCTCAACCACTGCTTCTATTTTTCCTCACAAACACATACCAGGTTGTTGCTTTGGCTAGAAATAAACAAACACAGGTGCTAAAATGATCAGTTTCCTCATATTTTTTTCTATGTACTTGTGCTATGGAAAGTCATTAAGCCTCTGTAAAAGACACATTTTCCTAATTCATTACACCTAAAGAAACTGCCAGGCAACATGTACTGCCAACATATGAGCCACTGAAGACTTCCCATATGTATTTTGCAAGCAGGTGTTTCATGTGCAGTTTGTCAGAAACAAACTGTTTTTCAGGTGCATAGAGAATATCATCTTGGTACAAAAAAGGAACAATAATAACTACTCCTAGAAGAGTTTTTTCTCAATGGGTGAGCATTGTAGAATTGTTACACAAAGGACTGAATTGAACATACAATATTTGACATCAGGTGACACCACCCTTATGGCAGAAAGTGAAGAGGAACTTAAAAGCCTCTTGATGAAAGTGAAAGAGGAGAGTGAAAAAGTTGGCTTAAAGCTCAACATTCAGAAGATGAAGATCATGGCATCTGGTCCCATCACTTCATGGGAAATAGATGGGGAAACAGTGGGAAAAGTGTCAGACCTTATTTTTTTAGGACTCCCAAATCACTGCAGATGGTGATTGCAGCCATGAAATTAAAAGACGCTTACTCCTTGGAAGGAAAGTTATGACCAACCTAGATAGCATATTCAGAAGCAGAGACATTACTTTGCCAACAAAGGTCCATCTAGTCAAGGCTATGGTTTTTCCATTGGTCATGTATGAATGTGAGAGTTGGACTGTGAATAAAGCTGAGCATTGAAGAATTGATGCTTTTGAACCGTGGTGTTGGAGAAGACTCTTGAGAGTCCCTTGGACTGCAAGGAGATATAACGAGTCCATCCTAAAGGAGATCAGTCTTGGGTGTTCATTGGAGGGACTGATGCTGAAGCTGAAACTCCAATACTTTGGCCACTTCATGCAAACAATTGACTCATTGGAAAAGACCTTGATGCTAGGAGGGATTGGAGGCAGGAGGAGAAGGGGATGACAGAGAATAAGATGGCTGGATGGCCTTACCAACTCGATGGACATTAGTTTGGGTGAACTCCGGGTGTTGGTGATGGACAGGGAGGCCTGGCATTCTGCGATTCATGGGGTCGCAAAGAGTTAGACACAAGAGTGACTGAACTGAACTGAACTGAAGTTCACCCAACTAACAGGGTTCCAAGTTAGTTACTAACCCCATATGGATGGAGATACAATGCCAAAAAATGAGGATAAACATGATTAAAGTACCTTTTATGTAAAATACAGTGCTTTTTCCATACCCCTGTGTGTGAAGTGTTGTTTTACCTATTTGATAAATGGCAAAAGTGTGGCTCACACTTTATGCAGCTTTCCCCAAATCACACAGTTCATTAAGGTGTATCAGACTTCACGCCAATGTCAGCATGACTGGAAAACCTAATTTAAGTGATTTGAATTCTGCTTTGAGCTCTATTCTCTTATTCTTGGAACCTGAACTCCCTGAGATTGGAATACTTCATATGACTTGAAGTAAAGTGACCATTTTAGCCCCCTGTGTTTACTTAATTCTAGTCAAAGCAACCCGATATGTCTTCGTGAGTAAAAGTAGAAACATTGATAGTAAACAAGATAGTGCCATTTTATGGAAAGACTGGCAAATGACCTATAACATTTCTACTTTCCCAGTATTTGAGTTTAGAGATCAAATTACCATTGAAGAACTGTTTATTTGATATATTTTTTTTTTTTTCCTCTGTGGTGAACACATACTATCGCTAGGCTTGATTCACAGTCTCTGTGTTAACATACAGTCTAATAGAAATTTCTATTAGATTTTTGTCTTAAAGTTATACATATATCCATTAATAATCATTATATCTTACATAGTATCTCAAAACACAAGATGTGCCATCTCACCCAAAGCTGAAGCATTCCTGTGCCAGCTCACAGAAAGGAGTCAGAAAAGAAGAGCATTTTAGCACAGGATATCAGTTGATTGGATTTAATTACTAACCCAACGTTTTCACTTACAAACTGTGACAATATGTGTGTAAAATATTTTTTATTTTAGTTATATTTTCTACTTTGTGAGCTTCAAATTTCTACCTTAGTAGATTGTTTTCAATGTTAATGAGATAATACATCTAAATAGCTAATGATAACAGAGTTCTCATTGTCAAATACATTATGATGCTAATAAATGCTTGTCTTTTTCATTGCCATGAGAATATATATGTCTAGATTTCATCTGCATTCTGAGACAATATGAGAATAAAAATATAGAAAACTGAAAAAATTAAATATTAAGACTCTCAATTCACACATATGAGTATTCGATTTTTCAAAAAATAAGACACAACTTTCTATACACCAAGTGACACTGATGAGCTTTGTATGCAAGCAATGCTGGCAGCCTCTGCCTTATTTTTAGGCTTATATTTTAGAGGATCACAGAGCTGAATCTAGTGACCCAGAACCAGGCCCAATGTAGGACCTGAGGCAGTTTTGTTTTAGGTTAAATATTATGCAAATTCCCATGGAATATGAGAAACTTGACAGTACATAGTCCCATATAATTCTGTACATCCTCCATATTTTTGTTTTTATACATTCTACTTCTAAATATTTTATATAGTCCATAATTTTCATGTTCACATTAGAAACCAATACTTATTTAAATAAGTTAAAAATGTAACCATGTGGGTTAAATTAGCCCACAGCTTTACTATTTCCCTTGCTTTTCATCTCTTTTATCTGGTGTGGGCTTCCATCTGGAATAAATTTCTTTCATGTCTCAATAAATTCCTTTAGTCAATTTTTCATTTTATCTTTTGCATTATTTAGTTCCAGAGTTGCCTTTGGTTCTTATTTGAAAGTATCTTACTTCTTTCTACTGAAATTTTCCTTCTGTTCATCCACCTTGTTCATCCTGACCTCTTCCAAATCAATGGCCAATTTTTAATAATTTGTGATAGTTAAATTTTGTGTTTTTAGTCCAACCTATGGATTATTTCTGGTCAGATATTTTTGACTCTTATTTATGTTGATTATGGATCATATTTTCTTGCTTCTTTGTACATGTTGGCTTGTTTTTAAATTTTATTTATGCTAGATATTGTGTGTAAAAGACTGAAATAGCTTTCTCTCATCCTCCAGAGGGAATAGGTCAGTTTGTATTTTTGCCAGTGTATCATTTGGAAGATATTATAATTGGGATTGTTGACTCGAAAGTCAAGTGAATGCGTTTACTTCCAGTACATTGCCAAATGAATTTTTATCTAAGTAGAAACTTTAGTAATCTCTCAAACAATGACATTGTTCCTGTTCTGATAGTCAGAATATTAGATTATATTACTCAACTAACTTTTTTCTGTTTTTCTTCTCTTTTTTTTCCCCCAAAAAGATAAAAAGTGGAATCTCAGTGTTGCCTCCTTTGATCTCCAGTTTAGTTCTCATAAAATATCAGTGATAGCCCTTTCTTTATACATTGCAAATACTTGCATTTTTTTCACACTCTAACCAGACTCTGTCAGAGAGATAAGGGAAAAGAAAGAGTAGGAGAGATGAGAGAAAGGAGGAGATCAGAGAGATCAAAAGTGTTAGGACTTGATCTGTCACTGCTGGCTCTGAATGTCATGGAAGGGACCATGAGTCAGAGGATTATGGGTGGCCTCCAGAAGCTGAGTGCAACCCCTCTCAACTGTCGGCAGGAAACATGGGCCTGAGTCCTACAATCACACAAAATTCTGCCAACAATCTAAATGAGCCTGGAGCATCTCCTGATTCTGAGTTTTGTGCGGCCCACTGCAGAGAAACTACTGGCACCCCTGAATTTCCGATCTTTGGAAGTGTGACATAACACATTTTCATGGTTTGAGCTACTACATTTATGATAATTTATTTTGGTGAGTTTTTCAAGAGAAGGAAAATAATTTGAAGACTTTTTATTTTAACATAGTTAAATCTTTGAGAGAAAAATAATAGCTAAAGGGAAAGGATAACTTACAATACAATAAATTATGGTTTTTATCTATTTATAAAAGAGCTATAGAAAGAATCATAAAATGGAATATTTGGAAATAATGGAAGAGATTGTCATAGCTTAAGCTGTTAGTACTTAAGATGAGAGTTCAGATAATTTCTATAATAATATACATTGATACTTTTTAAAATTAATTAATTTATTTTATTTGGAAGCTAATTACTTTACAATATTGTAGTAGTTTTGGCCATACATTGACATGAATCATCCATGGTGTACGTGTGTCCCCCTGAACCCCCCTTTCCCCTCCCTACCCATCCCATCCCTGAGTTGTCCCAGTGCACTGGCTTTGAGTGCCCTGTTT
>SJYQ01008468.1:56809-73238 GCA_006410935.1 Redunca redunca
GAGTCCATCCTAAAGGAGATCAGTCTTGGGTGTTCATTGGAAGGACTGATGCTGAAGCTGAAACTCCAATACTTTGTCCACCTCATGTGAAGAGTTGACTCATTGGAAAAGACTCTGATGCTGGGAGGGATTGGGGACAAGAGGAGAAGGGGACGACAGAGGATGAGATGGCTGGATGGCATCACCGACTCAATGGACATGAGTTTGGGTGATCTCTGGGAGATGGTGATGGACAGGGAGGCCTGGCATGCTGCAATTCATGGGGTCGCAAAGATTTGGACATGACTGAATGACTGAACTGAACTGAAGGTCTGAATAATACAAGTGATACAGTACTGAAAACTGAGTTGCTTCTTCTAAGAAGGTATCCCATAGTCTTCCACTACTGTGGGTTTCTAGATTTCCATCTTGCCTGGCTCTCATCCTTCTAGAGGTCTGCCTGTGCCTTTCATCTCCAAGAAATACTGCAAATTCATTCAGCAAATAATTTATTTAGCTTAATCCTTTGTTTTATACTACTGGCAATGAAGTAATCTAACATGAAATGTTTACAGTAATTACTTCTCTTAGAACTACATCATCAAATACAGAATAATTAAAATGAAATGGATTTTTACATTTTCATATCAAAGCTTTTATGTATTTCCTATTCTAAAAGCTCTGTTATTGTACATAAATGATATTAAAATATGTGTTAATTTTCTCACACACATTATCTTTACAATCTTGGCATATTGTTNATCTTTACAATGTTGGCATATTGTTCTTTAGCATGTCATCAAAAAGTCAATAATTTTTATCACATACCTAATTGTTATAAGATGATACAAAACTCTGCCTGTGTTCATCTCTGTTTAGCCTCACCAAATATTTTATGTTTTTTTTCTGAACTTTTTTCTTTTAAATTTAAAGGTATCTAAGTAGTCCTTGCTTTCTTCCCATCATACAACAAGGACTGAAGGGGCTAGGATTTTATCATACACATAGAACTAAATCTAAACCTTGAGTATTCTAGATCTTTCTAGTGTAAATTTCTAAAAGTGCCAGGTATTTCATTATAAACTAGAAAAACAGTACCTAACTTCAGTTTTATGAAGGCTAGTTGCTGTTGTTAATATTAAATAACCAAGATTCATTGCCAGTTCCTGATATTTATACTGATTCTGTCTGGGTACTAATATTCAAAAGCAGAGACATTACCTTGCCGCCTAAGGTCCGTCTAGTCAAGGCTATGGTTTTTCCTGTGGTCATGTATGGATGTGAGAGTTGGACTGTGAAGAAGGCTGAGTGCCAAAGAATTGATGCATTTGAAATGTGGTGTTGGAGAAGACTCTTGAGAGTCCCTTGGACTGCAAGGAGATCCAACCAGTCCATTCTGAAGGAGATCAACCCTGGGATTTCTTTGGAAGGAATGATGCTAAAGCTGAAACTCCAGTACTTTGGCCACCTCATGTGAAGAGCTGACTCATTGGAAAAGACTCTGATGCAGGGAGGGATTGGGGGCAGGAGGAGAAGGGGACGACCCAGGATGAGATGGCTGGATGGCATCACGGACACGATGGATGTGAGTCTGAGTGAACTCCAGGAGATGGTGATGGACAGGGAGGCCTGCCGTGCTGCGATTCATGGGGTCACAAAGAGTCGGACACGACTGAGCGACTGAACTGAACTGAACTAATATGTGGTCTTATATAATTTATAGAGAAAATTTTTACTTATGTTTGAAAATATTTTTATTAAAATATATTTATAGCAGACATGGCTGCTTGTCCATATAGTATTTTCCTCATGTTCCTTTTCTTGTTAACAACTCTTTACCTTTTTGAGCAGTTTGATTTTCTTTTATGGAAGGAGGTAAACATTATGCAAACTGAATGGTCCTTTCTGTTCTCTGTTTACATAACTATTTTTCTAAAAATATGGATCATCTATTCTGAGATATCTTGATGGTGTAAAGACATTAAAAAACAAAAATATGATCACTTTAGGATTCTGCCTGTTGATGCTGGTGTTTATCTATGTAATCTTACTATTTCCTTGGTTATATACTTCATTATGTATGTGTCTACACTTGTCTTTTAAAATCTATGTTCACTGGATCCAGCCTTTGTTCACCTTTCTTCTAACTGCTGCTCCCTCTCTCCCTGATAGAACAATTTGTTATTATATAATCTCTCTTGAACTGCATTGCATTTTGTAATTATTCTCATATCCCCTCCCTATCTTTCTGTTATTAACCATCAGTTGCCACCATATTCATCCATAATTAGTGACTAAGGTGTTTCAGAGTGAAAAAAAAAATACTACCATTATTTAGAACAGAAGCTAATGCCCCCAAAATTCAGGCATTGTCTTTTCAACTAATCAAAATGTTATAATCAACATCAAGATCAACAGTTAAAGCTTCCATATATTGCTAATGTGAAGTGCATGATGATTTTCCACCCCATAACTTGCTCCTTGCCACAGTTATTCTTCAGCTGAAGCAAAACAATCTACCCAACTCTTTAATCCAGTATTCCAGGAGCCATTACAAATCCCTCTCAGTCTTTTTCAACAATTTCCAATCCATGAATTTATCATATTTACTTTTAGGTTGCTTCCATGTCTTGGCTATTGGAGGTAGTGCTGTTGTGAAAATTGTGGTGCATGTATCTTTTAGAATTAGAAAGTCCTCTAGATATATAGCCAGGATTGCAATTGCTGAATCATATGGTAGCTCTAATTTTATTTTTTTAAGGAACCCCCATCGTGTTCTCCATAGTAATTATACCAATTTACATCCCCACCAACAGTGTAGGATGGTTTCCTTTTCTCCACATCTTCTCCAACATTTATTGTTTGTAGAGTTTTTGATGATGGGCATTCTGACCAGTGTGAGTTGATATCTCATTGTAGTTTTGGTTTGCATTTCTCTAATAATTAATATTGTTGAGCATCTTTTCATGTACCTGTTGGCCATCTGTATGTTTTCTTTGGAGAAATGTCTTTGGAAAATGTCATTATATTTTCCTAGAAGCCAACGAAGCAGAAAAAGATTCTTCCAAATAAATGTAATAACTGTTGGCTAGAAAACACTTCAATGAGTCTGTAGGGTAGTTACAAAAGGAGATTACAATTTCTGGAAAAATAATAGACTTTTTGAGGTTTAGGTTGAAAGAAGGATGGAATTAATAAAAGCAAATTTCTCTAATGTGGGGAAAAAAAAAATCAGCACATCCTTTTAAGCATCTCTTTCCAAAAGGGCAAGCAAGGCTTAAGTTTTAAAGCTTCAGTATCACTCTGTATTATTTACCTAATGACATATTTTCTTAACCGGGGCTTCCCAGGTGGCTCAGTGCAATGGTAAAGAATCCACCCACAATGCAGGAGAAACAAGTTCAATCCCTGTGTCAGGAAGATACTTTGCAGGCAGAAATGGCTACCCATTCCACTATTCTTGCCAGGGAAATCCCATGGCCAGAGGAGCCTGGCATGCTGCAGTTCATGGGGTTCAGAGAGCTAGACACAAGTTAGCAACTGAGCATGAACATAGACTCACATGTATCATTAAACCTCCTGTTAATATTGCTTTCAGTGACATAGCTTCTTTGGTTATATCTGAATAAAGTAGAAATTATTGAAGAAACAAATTTAATGACAGTTAAAAAAAGGTAAAGTGTAGAGGAAAAAATAGTGCTGTAAATTTTGATGTACCATAATGTATGAAAGTCTTTTACTCTTTTCCTTTGAAGGGAATTTTTAAAATTGAAGTATAATTAATTTACACTGTTATTTTAGTTTTTAGTTTCCAGTAAGTGATTCAGCTTTATATGTATGTGTTATACATACACATACATTTATGCATATATACATATTTTCTTTTCACATTCTTTATTATAGGCTATTAAAAGACATTAAATTTAGTTCCCTGTGACATATAAAAGGTCCTTGTTCATTATCTATTTCTTATATAGTAGTTTATATTAATATCTGTTAACCCCAAATTTCTAGTTTATCCCTTCCCTTACTATCCCCTATGGTAAACATAATTGTTTTTTTCTATTTCTATGAGTCTATTCCTATTTTGTAAATAAATGTGTTCATATCATATTTTAGATCCCACATGTAAGTAATATCATATGATATCTGTCTTTATCTGACTTACTTCACTTAGTATGATAATCTCTAGATCCATCCATATTGCTTCAAATGGGATTATTTTATTTTTTGTTATGGATGGGTAACAACCTATTGTGTATATATGTACCACATCTTCTTTATCTATTCATATGTTGATGGTAGTTAGGTGGCTTCCATGTCTGGCCTATTGTAAATAGTGTTGCTATGAATATTTGAGTGCATGCATTTTTTCAAATTAAAGTTTTTTTCTGAATTTATACCCAGGAGTGGGATTGCAGTATCATACGGGAACTCTTTTTTTAGTTTTGTAAGGAACTTCCACACTAATTTGCATAGTGGCTGCACCAATTTATACTGAGGGAATCATTTTTTAAATGTGTCTCTATATGTGGCAAGGATTGCTTTTTTGCATATATGTTTAGTTTGGAAGTTGCTTTTTTTGCTCACAAGCTGACTTCAACTATATTTATATTAAACTGAAAAGGAGTCCTGGAACACAGCCTATGAACCAACTTTGAAACGTTGCTTTTCAAAGCACAATTCTAGAAGGAGGGACATGTTTGATGAATGAATAATACTCATGTACTTAAATGAACTGAGGTTGTGTAGAATGTAGACAAAAAAGCTTTTCACGGAAGAACATAGATTTGAGGAAGTGGATATGGATAAGTGGTAAACAGTTCCAATTGACAAAACCAATTGTCTTAAATTTGGGGGGTAGATTGTTGAAAGTAAATTGAGAGAATGTAAATTTAATAAATTTAGTTTTTTTGCTTATTATATATTGAAAATAAAAAGATATAAATGTGTCATAAATAACTTGAAACCAATAGAATTGAAAATTTAAGGAAAAATAAAGTAGCCAAACTGAAAGAAATACGAAACCTTCTTTGCAAAAGCCACAATGGTAATGTCAATAAATTCTCTCTCCATTAATAATGGCCACTAACCTCAATCAGATAAAACAACCACAACAAAAACAAGATAAATGTGCTAGGAAGAAAAGACAGTTTACTACAATCTATGGAAAGTACCATGTTTTTGCCAAAAATTAAGTCTGTGGTTATTTTATCAGTGTCATGTATCCATCTCACATCATGTTTATGCAGCAACAGAAGAAAAACTTTTGCCTTGGTTTTCAGGGGAGAAGGATTTTCCTGACTTCATAAAGTCCTTGGCTGGGTCTGAAACTTAAAAGTGAGAAAAACAGATTAATAAAAGAAAAAATATAGAAATGTATTTAATATAATTTTCCTGTGACATGGAAGCAAACATAAGGAAGCAAAAACCTGAATAAACAGATCTACTGGTTTGATGGATTAATGGAGACATAGGATAAATCAGACTATGAGGTAATTGCAGGAAACAAGGGAACTCAGTCCTATCTGTCTAGGTCACCACAGAGCTGAGCTCTTTGTTAGAATTCTTCTTAGAGTCCCTTTGTCTTTGAAGAAAAGGATTTTTTGGGTAGGGGTCTGGATCTAGGGAGGGCACCTCTTTTATGAGGGTTTATGGCCTGCTTTCCTGGTAGCTCAGATGGTAAACAATCTCCCTGCAATGCAGGAGACCCAGATTCAACCCCTGGGTGGGGAAGATCCCCTAGAGAAGGAAATGGCAACCCACTCCAGTATCCTTACCTGGAGAATCCCATGGAGAGAGAAGCCTGGAGGGCTACAGTCCACGGGGTCACAGAGAGTCAGACATGACTGAGCGAATAACATTTTTGCACCTCAGGAAAGGAGGGGGAGGGGAGCGCTGAGTGAAACTTCCTGCTCTTCTCTCAAACTGCTTCCACTTAAAATACTCAGTTGCTTAGAGCAGCATTGCCATATATACATATATATGTGTATATATGACCATGTGTAAAATAGATAACTAGAGGGAACCTACTGTACAACACAGGGAGCTCATCTCGGTGCTCTATGGTGACCAAGATGAGTGGGATGGGGGACGGGAGAGTGGATCAAGAAGGAGGGGAAATATATATATATATATATAGATGTATAAATATAAAGTTATGACTGATTCACATTGCTGTAGGGCAGAAACTAACACCACATTGTAAACCAGTCATACTTCAATGAAAGAAAGAGCTCAAATACTCAATTGGCATGGTGTCTTATTTTGAGGTAGCATGTCCTGAAGCTACCAGGCTTCTTTCTTCCTTTCTTTCGCTCTCTCTCTGTCTCCCTCTTTCTCTTTCCCTCTTTGTACTAATTTCTCTTTCTCAACTCACTCTCTGCTTCTTTGTTTATCTCTTCTCTCTCCTCTCTTCTCTCCCTCTCTCTCTGTCATCTCACCTGTTGGTTTCTCTTTTTTCTGTCAGCTCTCTCTGACTGTCTCTGTCTCTCCCTTTCTCTCCTCTCTCCCTTTTTCTCTCCATTCTCTCTTTGCCTCTGTCTCTCTCTCTCCTCTCTATCCTTCTATTTAAGTCTGTGTCCCTATGTATCTCTGTCTCTGTCAACTCTAGCTCTTTATCTCATTCGTTGTCTCTCTGTATCTTTCTCTGATGCTCTCTGTTCTCTATCTCTTTCCCTCTCCCCTCTCTCTCCTGCCCTCTTTGTCTGTCTCTTTCTTTCTTTCTCCATCTCTCTCTTCATCTGTGTGACTCTGCTCACTCTCTCTTTGTCTCTCACTCCCTCTTTCTCTTTTTGTCTCTCCTCTTTCTCATCCTGTCTCTTAATCTCTGCCTCTCTCTCTGCCTCTTTTCTCTGTCTCTGTTACTGTTTCTATCTTTTGCTCTATGCTTCTCTCTCTGTCACTCTCACATCTCTCTTTCCCTCTACTTCTCAGCTTGTTTCTATTTATGCCTTTTTCTCACTCTGTTTCTCTGTATGTCTCTCTGTCTCTGTCCCACTGTTTCTTTCTCTGTCATTTTCTAAATGTCTTTCCCTGTTTTTCTCTCTATGTGTCTCTTTCTCCTCTCTCTCCTGCTTTTCTCTCTGTCCCCCACTCTGTTAACTCCTTCTCACTGTATTTCACCTTCTCTCTCTCTGTCTTTCTCTACCCTCTGTCACTTTGTCTCCTTCTGTCTTTCTTATTCTCTGTCATCTCTCTCCCCTCTTCATCTCTTTCTCTGTCTTTCCCTATCTGCCTCTCTGTTTCTCTCTCTACTTCTCTGTATGTCTTTCTCTCTCTGCTTCACTCTGTCCCTCTGTCTGTTTCCCTCTGTAGCCCTCCTTCTCTCTATCTATCTGTCTGTCTCTAACTATTTTTTTTTCTTTCTTTCTCTCTCTCTCCTCCTCTCTTTTTGGCTCTGTCTCTCTCTTTCCTCCTTATGCCTCTCTCTTTGTCGCTCTGTCTCTCTCCCATTCTGTGTATCTCAGGTCCTCTCTCTAAATGGCTCTCCTCCGCTCACTGTCTCTACTTCTCTCTGTCCATTTGACTCTCTTCCATTTCTTTCCCACTCCCTGTTTCTCTTTCTCTCTCCATTATCTCTTCTTGTTTCTCTTGTCTCTTTCTAGCTTTCTTGCTCTCCTCTTTTTCTATGTCTCCCTTTCTCTCACTGTGTCTTTCTCTCTTGCTCTATCTCTTTCTCACTCTTTCTCTTTTTCATGCTGTCTTCTCTCTCTCTGTCTCCCCTCTTTCTCCTTGCGTTCTCTCTCCCCCTTCTCTCATTTCCTTCAATGGGGTATAGTTTCTACAATACCAAGGATCATTGACTGTTTGTCTCTCATAGGCATACTACAGGTACCTATTTTTTGTATGTGGTTAAGGCGAAATCTTGTGATATTCATACATTGAGTTATTTCAATTTTTGTGTGTGCATTTTAATCTTTGTTGACCTGAGTTATACTTAATACTTCATACTCAGTGATAACAAGTATTAGTCCGCCGCACCCCATGGATACCAATATTCAGGTAAGTGAAACGGTATCTTGGAAGGATAATGCAGTCCTATTTGCTGATTCCAACTATGCAAAATGCTTGTAATGGGTGCAGAAGAGTTACCACATGATAAAATGAATGAACAACTATTATTTTTCTGCCAGACTGAAGAATATAGTGATTAATTTATATTAGATATTTCATCATAGTCCAAATTATTGACATTTTAGGAGATAGCATCATTAGAAACTGCATTTCTAGGGAGATAATAGCTCAAAATAAAATTGATCTTTACCTTTCTGGCAAGAATCTGTCATTAACCAAACTCTGGTCAGGATTCTCTTTTGAATAGGACTCATCCTTGGACTTGTCTTTAGGAGCCAGTTTTATCAAGATTCCAACTGAGTCAGGTTTGCCAGAATACTCCACCATCAATGTCTAACTACCCCTGACATCTGTTCATCCCCAACCATCCTCTAGGTGGGGAGGAAAAACTGTTGAATATCATATCAGCAAACAAAGAATGATGCATCCATCAAGCCATCAGTCATTACAGCTGCCCTGAGGGAATCTTGGATGAAAGAAATGGGCTGCCCACTGCCAAGCCCTCAAATACAACAGCCACCCTTACCTACTCAGGATGAGAACAAAAGGGATACTGGCCCTTGATAGGTGAGGTGCATAACAAAGAAATGATTTCACTGAGCCTAGACACTTGCATCTTCCCATACATTAAAAAGTGCTAAATTCATTAACTTGAGATGCCTGGTTTCAACAGTAATTTTTGATGTTCTGATTACCTAGTTTTGCTGCAAAAATCCCTATGTTTTCTATCCCCATTTACTTCTTTAGAACAGTCCCACAGAGCTCACTCAGAGGCTATCTTCTAGGGTTAAGTCCTCCATTTTGTCTCTCAAATAAAAACATAACTTAATTTTTAGATTGTGCTTTTTTTCTTTTTTTCCCCAGCCTACACAGGTGATGTCTGATCACTCTGGCTTATCCCCAGTAAGACTCTTTTTAGGTCAATTCAAGACAGGTTTCCTCCTTAGCTCTGATATTTCCTCTTGGTCATTTTCCATCTGTTGAACATTCATGAATCCCCCCTCCCACATTCACTATCCTGCTCCACAGAAAGATTCTTAGTTTTCTCTATTGAGGAAGGAATTTCAAGTGGAACCCAATCAAAACCAAAACAAAGTCCCCTTAGCTACTGCAAAAATTTCCCTAAATAAAGGCAGACACAATAATTAAAGAAAGTAGGGAAAACTACTAGGCCTTTCAGGTATGATCAAAACCAAATCCTTTACAATGATACAGTGGAAGTGATAAATAGATTCAAGGGATTAGATTTTATAGATTGCCTGAAAAACTATGTGAGGAGGTTTATAACACTGTATACGAGAGAGTGATCAAAGTCATCCCCAAGAAAAAGAACTGCAAATTGGCAAAATGGTTGTCAGAGAGGCCTTACAAATAGCTGAGAAAAGATGAGAAGTAAAAGACAAAGAAGAAAAGGAAAGATATACACATCTGTATGCAAAGTTCCAAAGAATAGAAAGGAGAGATAAAAAGCCTTCCTAAATGAACATTGCAAAGAAAAAGAAGAAAACAATAGAATGGGAGAAACTAGCTATAACTTCAAAAAATTGGAGATATGAAGGGAACATTTCATGCTAAGGTGGGCACAATAAAAGACAGAAGCAGTATGGAAGCAAAAGGTATTAAAAAGAGGTGGCAAGAATACACAGAACTATACAAAAAGATCTCGATGACCCAGATAACCACGATGGTGTGATCACACCTAGAGGCAGACATCTTGGAGTGCAAAATCACGTGGGTCTCAGGAAGCATCATTAGCAAAAAAGCTAGTGGTGATGATGAAATTCCAGCTGAGCTATTTCAAATTCTAAAAGATGATGCTGTGGAAGTGTTGCACTCAATATGCCAGCAAATTTGGAGAACTCAGCAGTGGCCACAGAACTGGAAAAGTTCAGTTTTCATTGCAATCCAAAAGAAAGGTAAAGTCAAAGAATCCTCAAACTACTGTGTAATTGTACTCATGCCACATGCTAGCAAAGTAACGCTCAAAATTCTCCAAGCTAGGCTTCAACAGTATGTGAATCAAGAACTTCCATATGTCCAAGTTGGCTTTAGAAAAGGCAAAGGAACCAGACATCAAATTGCCAATATCTGCTGGATCATAGAAAAAGCAAGAGAATTCCAGGAAAAAACATCTACTTCTGCTTTATTGACTACACTAAAACTTTTGACTGTGTGGATCACAAGAAAGTTTGGAAAATTGTTAAAGAGATGGGAATGCCAGACAACCCTACCCGCCTCCTGAGAAATCTGTATGCAGATCAAGAAGCAACAGTTAGAACAAGAAATGGAACAATGGACTGGTTCCAAACTGGGAGAGCAGTGCATCAAGGCTGTATATTGTCTCCCTGCTTATTTAACTTATATGCAGAGTACATCATGGGTTGGGCTGGAAGAAGTACAAGCTGGAATCAAGTTTGCTGGGAGAAATATCTATAACCTCAAATATACAGATGACACCACCATTATGGCAGAAAACAAAGAGGGACTAAAAAGTCTCTTGAAAGTGAAAGAGGAGAGTGAAAAAACTAGCTTAAAACTCAACGTTCAAAAAACAAAGATCATGGCATCCGGTCCCATCACTTCATGGCAAATAGATGGGGAAGCAATGGAAACAGTGACATAATTTATTTTCTTGGGCTCAAAAATCACTGCAGATGGTGATTGCAGCCATGAAATTAAAAGATGCTTGCTCCTTAGAAGAAAAGCTGTGACAACCCTAGACAGCATATTGCAGGCAGACGCTTTAACCTCTGAGCTACCAGGGAAGCCCAGACAGCATATTAAAAAGCAAAAATATTACTTTGTCAACAAAGGTTTGTATAGTCAAAGCTATGGTTTTTCCAGTGGTCGTGTATATGAGATGTGAGAGGTGGACCATAAAGAAGACTGAACACCAAAGGATATTTTGAACTGTGGTGTTGGAGAAGACTTTTGAGAGTACCTTGGACTACAAGGAGACCAAACCTGTCTTTCCTAAAGGAAACCAATCAGTCCTTCTGAATATTCATCAGAAGGGCTGATGCTGAAACTGTAGCTCCAAAACTTTGCCCATCTGATGTGCAAAACTGACTCATTAGAAAAGACCCTGATGCTGGGAAATACTGAAGGCAGTAGGAGAAGAGGATGACAGAGAATAAGATAGATGGCATCACTGACTCAATGGGCTTGAGTTTGAGAAGACTGTGGGAGATGATGCAGGACAGGGAATCCTGGTGTGCTGAAGTTCCTGGGGTCGCAAAGTGTCAGATACAATTGAGTGAGTGAACAGCAAATTGTTTAAACTGCAGTCATGATAGTAGTTTGTTTAACATCTATAATTTAGAAAACCACCGGTGAACACTCAGATACCTCACTGTAAGTCAGATATGTCCCAAGATTTATACCAGGCATTCTCAGAGCTGTCTTTGAAACTGGGGTGGGGGTGGTGCTAAGCTAACACAGCATGGAGTCGGCACCTGTGGTACAGATTGGGCCAGGAGGTAAGAGCAGTGGTTAATACTGTGACACTTCCCAGTAGATATTTTCAAGCCTGAATTCTGAACATGTTTGAATGTGAATAGTTATGTCTAATTTATAAATCACTTTCATGTTTTGATAAAATTATAGTTGATCAAAATAATTTGAATCTGAACATCATTTTTTGTTCATAATAGACAGTGAGATGTTTTCAAAAGAGTTTAAATGATGCTAAAATAAAATGCTTCTCATTCTGTAGAGTTCTGATTTTATGGTGTTTAACATACTTTTAGAGCCATATGTCTCTTCTGATTTAAAAGTCAGATGGAATGAGTTGAATTTAAAAAGGTTTTAGCATTGATGGTTATCTGCATAATAAATTAATGTGCTAATTACACTTCCCTGAATCACATATAAAGAGATTTGCACAAGAGAGTCAGTATTAATTCTGGAGAGTGGCACGTTATCACTGAGTATTAGAAGCTCACCTAAGTGTATTGAGAATTACTTGTGGATATGGAGATGCAAATCATGAAAATTGCTTTTAATTCTGTTTGTCCCCTAAAATAGGAAAAAGTTTGTAAATGTGCTTTGTAAATTCCCAGTAACGAGACATTTTATTTGATGAAAATTTGAACTCTAATATAATGGAGAGATCTTCAACACTATCTAATCTCCCATCTTGTCAGGAACAGAAATCTAAAATTTAGGCTCTGTATGTATCACGTTCTCTTATTAGAGGGCGAACCAGGAGAAATCAAGAATGACACTTTTATAATAGCTTAAGTTCAAAGGTTGGCTTTTCAACAAGACATTGTAGTCTTTTTTTAACATTGAATTACAAATAAGAATACTGAGTATTAATAGTGAGTATAATGAGAGTATGGGCTCCCCTAGTGGCTCAGTTGGTAAACAATCTGCCTGCAATGCAGAAGACATGGGTTTGATACCTGAGTTGGGAAGATCCCCTGGAGAAGGAAATGGTAACCCACTCCAGTATTCTTGCCAGGGAAATGGCAGGACAGAGGAGCCTGGCAGGCTACAGTCCATGGGGTCATATCAGTCAAATATGACTGAGTGACTAAACCACTACCACCATAATGATAGTATTAAATAACATGCTTATCATGATTATATACTGTAGTACATAGATAATTTAGTATCAAAATACCTAGTTTATTGTAATTGAAATAATTACAACTTGTTCAAAACCAAAACCGGGAGAAAAAGTGCTGTTTTTTTTAGAAGTCCATGAGAGAAGGCAATGGTAATGCACTTTCCAGTTTTCACTTAGATCCTTTAAGTAGTAAATTAGAAATATCAATGATTTTTCATGATGTTGCTCTTATACTTTGTATTATATATTACTATATACAATTTAAATTAGGCATTATAATTTGTTGGGGGTTGTTTTACTTTGTTGTTAATAAAAAGGAACAACCATCGTACATGCAAAATTAAAATTATTGTCTTCTATTTCTGATTCTTTCATATTCTTCTTGCTAGNCTTATTAAAACCTCTTCTCTTCCTTACATCTTATAAATCAAATATTAACCTGGCACATTTCCCCAGTAACTTCAATAACACTATACAGTGTTTAAAACTTATTAACATATATGTACCATCTGTTCTCAAATACCACGCATTGAGATATCTATATTTGTATTTCCTAATTTTTTTTAATTTTCTAGAATTTACTTCATGTACTTATCATCACCTAAACAGAATATGACAATTTTGTTTTTCAGACCTGAGCTTTAAGCTGATGAAATTATATTACAAATACACGGCAATGTGCATGAAGTGTTGCAGCACAAAGAACAGATACAGAGTCAGGCAGAATTCAAAGCTGAATCTGACTCTCACTTAGTTATGTGGGAGTGTGTAAATTTGTTTAATACCAAGTAAATTTAGTTCCTCTGCTGCACACTTTCAAAGGAAAAAATAAATACCCAACTGGCTAATTTGTTGTGAAAATTAATACCAATAAAACAAGTTTAATGTATTGTTAAATTACTAGCAATCTAAATGTTTCAACTTTCTTCATAACAAGTCAATGAGATGGAAGACAATGAACATTTCCATTGTATAGGTGACAAAACTAAAGCAAATAGAGGAAACTATATAATGTGATATAGTAAGTTATACAGGTGATTCCAATTCAGATAGCCTGGCCCAATTATCTCACAATCACTCAGATTAAAGAAGGTAACACATGCCAATAAATGGCTGATCAGTGCTTTGCACATTTTTCATTGTTTGGTAGCTAATATGATTTATATTATTTCTCATGAAGGATAAATATATTGACTTCAACATTATGAAAATAGGGGTTCTGTAATAATAAGACTGTTTCATTTACATTCTTAAAAGGACTTTACATGTATTAGAGTTTTGGGTTACCTTTTCTGCCATTACATAATTCTTCTCATGTTTCTAAGCTAATGGCCAAAATAATGTATTTTGGACTTAAGACTTTGAGTTTAAATTTAAAATTTTAATTGGAAAACTATTCTATAAAATCAAAAATGTGAAAGTCAAAAGGAAAGACTTTAGGAAATGCAAACCCAAGGATAATTTTAGGCAGAAAATTTGGCACAGAATCCTTCTTCCTTGTTTCCATTTTCCCTAAGCATTTTGATGGGTTTTAATTTTCTGGAGAAGCTGTAACAGATGAAATATTCTATGTAACAAAAACAACACAATCAAAGAACTTCACTGTTCTTAGTTATATCTGTACATATGATATTAAATAGATTTGGCTTTAAGCCACATCAATCCCTCAAATTTTGTTGATTGATTTAAAAGAATTTAGCAATTGTTACACAAGTATGTACACTAGAAGGCTATTGGTTTACATATAATCATTTGAGGTACATATTAAATAGTTAAGGACTTCCTTTGTGGTTCAGTGGTAAAGAATCTACCTGCCGATGCAGGAGGCATGGGTTCTATCCCTGGTCCAGGGAGATTCCACATGCTATGGGACATCTAAGCCTGTGTGCCACAACTATAGAGCCCTGAGAGTTGGCATGCCAAAACCACTGAATCCTGAGTGCCCTATAGCTCATGCTCTACAAGAGAATCCACAGCAAGGAAAAGCCCACACACACAACTAGAGAAAGCACATGAACAGCAATGAACACCCAGTACAGACAAAAGTAAATAAATAAAAACATATTTTAAAAGGTAAATTCTCATTCTTCACCTCTAAAGAAATCTATAATTCATAGTATTAATTATACAACTATCCTCTAATACAATTTTATGTCAAACATACTCAACAATGTATTACTTGAGCAATCTATACTCCAGATCTAAAAGCATGTTTTTTCATAATTTTTGATGGTTTCAATAACCTGATGAGTTTATCAACATATGCACTTATTTTTTTATGTACTCTTATCCTATAATTATGTCTTTTGTCTGACTTAGCCAACACTTTCCGGACATACATGAAGTTTTGTTATTATCCATAACTGTACCTTCTCTGTAATATTGATTTATAGTGTCTCTTCTTCTTATCTCAAAAATTACTTGAAGGCACTGGTATTCCACCAATCTATTGACTCAACCACTTTTAACTTCTTTTCTCTACTTTCACTGGAATCCTTTTTCTTTTATTTACCTACTTTATCTATCCTGTCCCATCCTTATAATTGAGAACTACTCTCCCTATCTACAATCAGACAGTGGCTAAATTACTGTCCTCAAAATATTCTTCCCTCTGAAATATACCTTAAATTTACCTCCTTCATGTTCACCACTATAATATTTTAAGGATTATCTGTGATCATAATATTACTAAATTCAATGGTCATTCATCAGAATGTATCTTACTAGACTTATCAGAATCTTTTATCACAGTTGATCACTTAGGCCATCTCAAAATATCTTCTTCATTAGTCTCCATCTTTCCCTCTTAATTTAATGCTATTTTTTTTTTCCCTACCTGTTTTTGAAGGCAATGATCTGCTTTTCTGGGTGCTTGATGTCCTCTGCCAGCATTCAGAAGTTGTTTTGTGGAGTTTGGTTGGCGTTGAGATGTTTTTTTGAGGAATTTGTGAGGGAGAAAGTAATCTCCTCGTCCTATTCCTCCGCCATCTTCTCCCCCCTAATGCTATTTTTTACTATTTTTTTTATTGAATTTTCCTTACCTTTCTGAGGGAATGTAGTCTAACTTCTATAGCTATACTTCTATTATATATGATTCTATACATTTGGACAGTTTAAAATACCATTGGATGCCCATGGGTCTCAAATATTTACCTTTAATCCATGCTTCTCTTAGGAACTCCCTGTCAACACATGGACATGTTCCTGGTTGTCTCCACTTAGATCTAAATGAGGCGTCTTATTTAACATTGCTAAATTACTAGAGAAATGAAACTCAAAACTACAATGATGTATCAGCTCACCTTGTCAGAATGGCTATTATCAAAAAGTCTACAAATAATCAGTGAGGAGAAAAGGGAGCATAGGGTAGCGTAAGAAGAGGGTAGGGTTTCTCCTACACTGTTGGGATGAATGTAAACTGATACAACCACTATGGAAAAGAGTTTAGAGACTCTTCAAACTAAAAATAGAGTTGTCATATGATCCAGAGATCCCACTTCTGGGCATATATCCAGAGAAAACTTTAATTCAAAAAGATATATGTACACCCTATGTAGCAGCATTATTTACCATAGCCAAAATATGAAACCTAAGTGTCCATCAACAGAGGAACAGACAAAAATGTAGTACATACACATAATGGGATATTACTCAGCTATAAACAAGAATCAACATGGATGGACCCATAGATTATGATGCTAAGTGAAGTCAGATAAATATCATATGATACCACTTATATGTAGAATATATATACATATATATGAATTGGACATGGAACAACAGACTGGTTCCAAATAGGAA